>LDKF01000029.1:50125-75704 GCA_001026735.1 Rotylenchulus reniformis
AAACCCCGGAAGCAATTCTAAAATTGCTAAATGTTAGGAGAAACTAAATGGAAAAAATTTCCAGGGGGGGGGGTAAACTGCATAAGTACCAGGGCTGGACGCAATTGCGGATTGCGAGTTGCGGGAATTGCGGCCTTTTTTGGGTTGCGGATTGCAGGTTGCGAGTTGGGGATTTTAGCGAAAAATCCGCAATTAATCATTAATTTTAAGCACTCCTAAATGCGAGAAATTTTGAAAATTATTGCATATTTTTCATCGAATTTTTGAAAATTTTCGATTTTTGCAAAATTATAAAGCATGTCAGAAAACTTTTTAAATAGATCACTTTTTTCAATAAAATTGACAATTTTTGGTCCAATCCTCCTAATCCTCCATAGTATGGGTCGATGGCCCGCTGCAACAGGGCTGTCACCAGAAAAATGGCGGGAGGGAAGTAAACTGGCGCAAATTTTTTTACGATGGTCCCAATAAGTTCAGGGATTTTTCTCGCTATAGTGAAAGTGGCAATTGCAGAGGCCGCAAAATAGTTATGATGAGGTACTGGTAAAAAAGATTTGATGAAGACGCACAATTTGATCATTGACGAAATCAGCCTATGAGAATAGCTCTAAAAGAGTGATATCTACGTGATATGGGAGTCGAATTGTTTGAAACGCGAAAAACAACTGTCCAAATCGTTTATTTGGAGGGTCGATAACCTTGATAACGGATGTCTAAATATGTCCAATATTGTAATTATATGACGAAAGCAGGCCAAGATTAGTGTCCAGGTCCCCAGTAAACCTTCAGAATGCATGTTTTGGAGAAAAAAAAAATATTTTATTTCCGTGATCCCAATTGCTAGCCCTTGCATTTTTTAGACTACAGTGACGCGCTGGACCCATGCCAAGAGATTGTCTGATCCTCGACCGCTTTCCCCCGGTAGGCACCCATTTCCAGAGGAAAAAGGCTAGCAGGCGACCGGGATTGAAGCCGATGTCTTCCGCGATGGGGCCTCGGATGCTCTACCGATTGAGCTACGCCGCCGACGAGGAGATAGCGACTAATTGTTCACAATCTCTTGGCCAACGATTGGACTGGGGGGGGGGGGAATGGCCAATCGTTGCACTACTATATATTGAAACTAAAAGAATGTAAAATAATTTTATCACCCATTAATTAAAAATTAAAAAACAAAATTATTAAGGCGAAAATTGTCCATGATGCCCATCCAAATGCGTTTAAATTTCCCATAGTGATTCATCATAGTAGTTGTGTTCTTGTGGGAAATTCCGATGTTCTTCCTACGTATTTTCAAACGAGTCCAAATTGACCATTTTACGATTTGAAAATGAAATTATACGAAAATGTGATATCATTGGAATCAAACTGTACAGCAATAAATTTTTTGTATCTACTATACCAGATGTTGTGTCACAATAAAATCTAAGATTTTGAAGTAAAAATAGATGATACTACTCAATTTATCTGATGAGGCAACTTATCAAGAGGGGAAGTGGATTAGTACAAAGGCAGGGTTTTATCCATATTAAATGGATTTTTTTATAGTTTTGAACGAAAATCCCTAACTCAATGTAAATCTCGAACCTTTTGAATCTAGATTTTTCAAGCATCTTGCATTGAGATTGATTTACAAATTTTGAGTTTTACGAAATTTTTTAGAGAATATCGAAGTGTTTCGAAATCAAAAACCCGTCACTCGTCTATATCTGTAGTTTAAAATTTTTTTACAGGACATTGAAAACCCAACCTTTCATAGTAATTTTTTATTGTTTTTTTTCTGTTCAATTATGCTATAAAATAGAAAATCGATCACCAAAAATAAAAATTATATATATTTTTTACATAGAAAGCACAAGAATGATTTTAGATCGTACCTCAGGTTTACGGTTTTTCGAGTTTTGGAGTCAATAACGCCGGTTTTGGAATTCGGTTTGTCGAACTTATATGCTACCCTAGTTTGATTCATTTTATAATTTAATATTGTGCTCTTTCTTATGAAAAAGTACGAATTTTTAAGGTGTGACAATTTAAAAAATATTTTTATCAACATTTTTTGGTAGATATGGCACAAAATTCAAAATTATGGCGAGATTACAATGGATTGATTCATGCTCGATCAATTAACTTGTAAAATATTATTTTATTCCCATCGTCCGATGGTCCCTCGGGCGTATAGAATGATGAATTTGTTGTGCAGCAACTCCACTTCACGCCACAACTTTTGCACATGCTCATCAAAATTACAAGAAGTTGAAGCCATGTCAGAACCCCCAGAACCTAGAAGAGGAAATTTGTTCGATAAACTGCATTTGATTCAGATAAATTAAAAATGCCCTTAAATTACTGTTTTAGTTTTTTTTTTTAATTTCGGGATAGAGTATGAAACTTGTAAAAATGCCCTAAAAATACAATGGTTTCGAATAAAAGCCGGAGAAAACCGAACTGCATAAATTCCAAACGATCATTTTAGAATTTTTTTTAGTCAAAATTTCCATTCACATGGAATTAATAAAAATTTATAGACTGGATTTTGCGCCTATCGTTTTTCGCGCTTAGTTTTGTCGTAAAAATAGCGAAAAATTGTCGTGACACTATGTCGTGACACATGGTTTAGTCATGACCAGAGACCTGATTTTTTTATATTTTAGGGGTTTACCCAAATACCGTATTTCCTCTAATATTACGGTAACCTCTAATATAACGGTAACTTCTATTATAACGGTAAGTTCCTAATGAGATTGAAAAATATAACGGTAACCTCTAATATAAAGGTACACTCTATTATAACGGTATTCCATTAGAATTAGAAAATAAAATTTTTTAATCATCATGGCATATCCTAAGTATATCATACTCGTGGCCATAAAGTACTCGTGGCCACCACGAGTATATATTATACTCGTGGCCATATGGCCTTAGGAAGAATATTTTGTATGTGAAGTGTTCGAAAAATGCTTGGGTTTGCTGGAAAATAATGAAATTGAAGGACCTTCGCAGTCCACAAGATGAAGATTGAAAAATATAACGGTAACCTCTAATAGTACGGTAACCTCTATTATAATGATAATTTTAGAACAAGGTTGAAAAATATAACGGTATAGCGTTATAATAGAGGAAATACGGTAGGTGTTAAACGCCAATAGGTATTTTTCACTATTTTATTGTATTTGATGAAGCGATATGGCCCAAAAAAAAATCAAAATAGATTTTTTCGATTTTATAAAATGTCTAAAAAATTCAAAACTATCAAAAAACATTTTTAACACATCCAAAAACTAAATAGTTGCAAAATGAAAAATAGGTTGTGACCTAGAAGTCCGGTCCCTGGTCTGGTCATGACCCAATACTCTTACCGAACAGATCTTCACGGCCCAGGCGTTGTCCGCTCTGTGCTTTCTCCGCCATCCTGACCAGATGGCACACCTTGACACGGCACTCCCTCAATTTGCGGCACGCTTTGGTGTCGGATGAAGACGTCAAGTTGGTGCTGATCCCTGAACTGCTTGCCAAACTCGGGCTTCCTTCGCCATGTCCGTCCTCAACGAGGCTGGACTTCAAAGTTCAAACTCGACATGGGTAATGTGATGCCATGACGGTGTTGATGATCCTTCTTGTCTATATCAAAACAATAATGTTCCTCCAAATCCGAAGTTTCAAGATTCTGATCTTATCAATTTATTCATTCTAAGGGATTAGATACAGATTGCCAGATCATTTTTTGATCCATTTCAAATCATGGTTTTTAGTAAAAAATTTTATGCATCAAATGGACTAGGATTTTTGTGGGTTTACAGCTATCTTGGAATTTGTAAACTGTGCTGATTTTTTATGGCTTCGTACTTTCAAGTGTCTAAACCTAAATTTGTTTCAAAATCACAACCAAGTTCTTGACTGTCATTTTGAGAAAAAACTTTCATAGCTCTGAACTCGTTTTTTAATCTCAGAAAACGTGTCTGAACTGCTAAAAAAAGTTTGAGTCAGGGGTCAGTGNGATTCTGATCTTATCAATTTATTCATTCTAAGGGATTAGATACAGATTGCCAGATCATTTTTTGATCCATTTCAAATCATGGTTTTTAGTAAAAAATTTTATGCATCAAATGGACTAGGATTTTTGTGGGTTTACAGCTATCTTGGAATTTGTAAACTGTGCTGATTTTTTATGGCTTCGTACTTTCAAGTGTCTAAACCTAAATTTGTTTCAAAATCACAACCAAGTTCTTGACTGTCATTTTGAGAAAAAACTTTCATAGCTCTGAACTCGTTTTTTAATCTCAGAAAACGTGTCTGAACTGCTAAAAAAAGTTTGAGTCAGGGGTCAGTGCGGGAATCCTGCTTTCCGGGATTTTTTTAATAAGATTGTCTACAATATTTTTCTATTCCATATTAACCGATTGCTCAATTTACCATTGTGATGATCGGACGCGGCCAACTCCATGCGTGCCATCTCGCGCTCCACCACCGCGCGTTCCAGCTCCGCCTGCATGTCCGCTGCGTGTGCCTCGCGTCGCTGCAGGTCCTCTTGCACCTGTTCCAGCTTCGCCTGCAACGAGCGCACTTCCTGCCGTTGCTGATCCGCCTCGAAATCGTGCTCAGCCTCAAGCTGAGATTGTCGCGTCAGTTTTGCGCGTAGATCGGCATTTTCAGCCATCTTAGGTATGTATTTGGTATTTTTCAATTTTGTGATCTTTTTATGCGTTAGAACTACCAGTTGTTCCAGTTTGGCCTCCAAAGCTGATTCATTTTTGGTGTTGTTATTGTTGTTGTTCGTGACGTTTTGTTGAAGTTGTTCGTTGACGCGTTGTGCGACCTGCAACTCCGTCTCATAGACGCGCAGCCTGTTAAATTTATATATACCATTATTTTAAAAACAATGCCAGAGTAATTTACAAAAAAAATGGTCAATCTTTTGGACCTAGAAATATTTACATATTTTATACATTTAATCCTGAAATAGGAAATTTCTATCTAAAATGCTACCGTTTACGAACGCGCGCCAACTCTTGCGTCTTCCGTTCCACTTCGCATTCCAATTCCCGGCATGCTCGTTCGGCGCGCACGTCTCCCTTTCGCATTGCGGCACGGATGCGTTCAATGTGCGCGTCCTTGTGAGATATCTGTTGGGCAAGCGTGAACACCAGGTCCGCAACTTGGTTGCCACTGCACGCGGCGCCTGCAGGAATGGACGCGCCATGTCTAACCATAGCATTGGTGCAGGGTACGGGGGCCATAGCTAGGAAGATAAAAACAGAATTCTGTGATATTGGTACGAATACCTAATGATTCAGTTTCTTGCCAAGAATATCTTAAGATTCCCAACCAAGTTGCTCATGATATCTCATGAACCTACATCTCATCTACTTCTACTCCGTCTATAAACCAAAATAAATAATTTATTTCTTTTGTCAAAATAATTTTTTTCAATTTTATTGGGTGAAAAATTTAATTTACTAAAATCTCTACAAACATTTGTCCTCCTTGTTATACCAAATACCATTCTTGCGTCCTTTTTCTCCTTATTGTTTCGACATAATTTGTTACTTACAATGCCATCCCCTGTACTGCTCCAAAAGCTCGTTGATATTTCCACAGCCACCAACTCCAGCTATGATGCCCTGGGTAGACGAGCAGGANGGTGAAGTTGCCGATGTGGCAGCAGTCACCGGGGACAGCATGAAGTACTGCTTGGACCCGTTGGTGGTTGTGCTGCTGGTCGGTGTTCCGGTGACATCCTCTCCGGGGCATCCGCTTATCATCAAGCTGGTTGGACGGATCCTGCTGGTGCTGTTGTTGTGGGTGCTGGGTTTGTCGATGGAGTTGCCGGTTGCGGACAGTTGTGGTTGTTGTTGGGTTGCGGAGAGTTGCGAGTCGCAAGAGGCCGATTGAGGCAAGGACTGACAAGTGAAATGAATATTTTATTTAAAAAAGTTCTTGAAAGGTTTTCTAAGTAACCTTGTTCTATGCGAGTTGAAATTGTGTAATTTTGAAAAAAAAGAAATTCTAATTTTGAAATTGAGAAAAAAATCTTAACCGAAAAAATTTGTATGGATAATCAAGTTACTAGATACAGGTAAGCTAATAATGTTACAAAAATGTAAATAAAAATTTTAAAAAAATCTACAGAAAGGCTAAAGCATAGCCAAAAAACAATTAAAATCCAAAACAAGTGAAAAAAACCACAAAAATTGTTCGATTAGGTTTTCGCGAAAATTACAGATATTTAGACATAAAAATAATATATAAACTATTTATTTAATAAAAACGAAATTACCTTTTTGAAGAAACGACTCTTCATTGTTGCTTCCGGTAATAAAAAAGGTAAAATAAGGTGGGGACAATTCGCAATGAAATTTTCTAAAAATGGCAAACTTATGGCATAATGGGAGTATATTCTGGAAAAATATTATAAAATTTTTCTTCGGACACCTTAGTCTGTGGAATGTATAATGAATTGGCTCCGATTAAATCTCATATTTTGTGTGCTTTTTGCCTTTGGGCAACAAAATTTATGGCAATTTCCAAGGGGCACCGAACTTCGGCAAAAATAAAGGACCAAAACAGAGAGAATGGGGCATCAAAGGGGAGCGGGCTCATCATTAACCCACAATAAAATTGGTTTATGTGGATCCAATAAAAAAATTTTTTATTTTGTTTCCAGAAAATGGTAAACCTCTGAAAAACGAATACTTCTCTCCAATAAGCTTAGAAATAAAAAAAAATATGTAAACATTTCAAACATAGAAATTCCAAATGTTTTTAAATATCCCCTTACTTAGATTTTGTTGAATTTAAAAAAACCCAGAGAAAAAACATCGAATTTGTTACTTTTCGCTCAAATTTCTATTTATTTGCATATAAAAATTGTTTACTAAGGTTTTTGAAATTTGTTACATTATCATGATGTTTTAGGTTAGTTTACAACAAAAAATGTTTAGCTGAAAAATTTAAATGCCTAAATTGTGGTATTAAAAAGTTCACTACTCAAAGATTTTTACAAAAGAAACTCCGAAATTTAAGCATTATATTAAATAAATTTTTTAAAATTAATTTTATAAATTCACATTCACACCTAAACCCAAGAGTTTTGGCGAATTTATTTTGCCCAAATTTCTGTTTATTTGTATGGGACATTGAAGTGAGTGTGTGCCGTGCCCGAAGGGCATTTTACGATAGATAGTCCTATGCCCCTCCAGCACCAGAGGGCCATAAAGTGTGAGAAGAGAGTCGCGCTCTTCGGACGGTCGGCGGAAGAAGAAGGAAGAAGAATGAATATCCAATTTCTGTTTTGCAGGATCCCCAAGGGGGAGGGGGGGGGGGATTATGTGATGTGAGTCCCAGTTCCCAGAGGGGGAGGAGATGTTATCAATGTCGCGAAAATTGGGTAATTTTCTCTCCAAATTCTGTGATGTCCAAAGTTCAAATAATTATGTTTTTTAGTTCAGACAGTACTGTAGTACAATACCAATAGTCATACGTACTACTGTATCTACTAATTTTTTGGACTATCACTGTTAAAAAAACACAGTACAGTATATTTTTCAGTGTTTTTATTGCTGAGTAATATGTACTGGTAATTCTCGACTACTGATACTGTGTCCTGGTACTGGTTTTTCTCAAAATTTCGAATTTTATTAATATGTAATAAGGTTAAATAAATAAATATAATTATGTTTATGTTCAAAGCTCTCAAAATTTGGCCAATTTTCGCTCATCTCGGAACAAAATCGATTCCACTGTCACGAGAAAGGCACTGCAGCAAGAGAGGACGGGCATAAAAGAGGATGAGCCTCTTGGGCCAAAGAAGAAGGCGGAATTTGGCCAATTTGTTAGTGGGAGAATGCAGTTCTCTGGCCATGGATGGAATGGATAAACAAATTGGATAATTCACTTCAAATATAAATTTCTATAAAGAAATTTTTTTATTTGCTTAGTATAGATCCAGTAAAAAATTTGGTAAATTTAAATATTTTTTTTTGTCCAATAATATCTTCGTGGAAGAATGTGATATAAAGGAAACGAATGCAAGCGTATGAAAAAAATATGAATATTCAGAATAAATTAGACTATTTGAAGCAAATCGCGACAAACTTTAATAAATTTATAGTTATGGTAGCCAAATATAGTAATGGAATTTAAGGACATAACGGTGGTTCGAATGCCATCGAGAAAAATTATTTTGGTATTTTTAGAAGATTTTTCAGATTTGAACGAAACTAGAACTTCTTCAAATTCATGATTTTGGGAAAAAATTTCGATAAAAAATTTTACAGCTAATTTTGTTGGGTCTATTGCTTTCCGAACTCTCAGAGGCCAATTCATTGGAGTTCTGGCCCGTCCTCAAGAGTGCTGCTGCCTCCACTGGCCAAATTACATTTGGCCCACTTTCCCACCATCCCTTCCGGTCCCTCTAATTAGTGTGGTCTTGGAGTCTCCGCTCTGCTGAAAATAGGCCACATGTTATGGCCAAAATTTCCCAGATTTTATGTTGCGAAAATCTTCGATCTTTAGGGAAAAAAATTTGAAAAAAGAACCTGTGCGCCAAAATTTTTTTTTTGAAATTATAAAAAAATGAGTATAGAAAATGCCAAAAAATAATGTAAAAAATCGATCAATATAAGCATCTCCTTCATGCGACATTCAGGTTCGCGTCTCCGTTCTTCCTGAAAATTTTCGAAAAACCTCAGCGGTTATTTTTCGGCAACTCACCGTTTCTTATTCAGCCAACGGATCAATTCCATCGGGATGGGCACCACAATGGTCTGATTCTTTTCGGCACTGAAATTGATTAAAAATTCATAATAATTTAATCTATCAAAAAAAATAAATTTTGATTTTTTGGATTTTAGAGCCATTTTCATTGGAATTTTCAGCTGAATTGTGACATCTTTTTGGATATTTTTAGCCTAATTACGGCAAACTTTTTTAATCAGTTTTTGGATTTTAGATAGGATTTTTTTGGGGTTTTCTAGGATTTTTTCGGGAACTTTTCTGGCATAGCTAAAAAATTAAAATTTTATGGGCTTTTTTTATAAAGAAAACATTTATCTCAACTTTTTCAGATTTTTTTGGACAAAATGAACTAATACATAGAATAGATGGATTTCTGCATTTTTAAAAAAATCAATATTTCTTTGACCTGATGGCCTTCAGGGTCTGCAACAGTGAAAGGTGGATTGCGGACGGGGACTGGGAGATCAGTTCGGCCGCTTGGCTCAGCGCCTTCGATGAAAGTTCTTCGCCCTCCGCGGCTATCACTTTGGCACGCGCCTCGCGCGTCGCTTCCGCTTCCGCCGCCATGGCGCGCTGAAATTGGATTTTTACCGTTCTCTGAAGATTTTTAGGGTTTTTTGCCTGCAATTGGTAGGGAAGACGAACATCCTTGATCTCCACTCGCTCCACTTTGACACCCCTGGAATTTGGAGGTAAATTCGAACAAAAAATCCATTGTTACCATGGATATGTAGCCTCATCCAAGGTCTCCTAAAAACTCTCATATTTTATTATTTGAATTTAAATAATTTATTTACTTGTATCTGGAGGCTGATCTGTTCCCGATCGCTATAAAATATAAATGCTCGTGAAATTTATTAGTTTTAAAAAACATAAAGCGCAACATCAAATGGTGGCAAATGTGCCAAAAAGGCATTTTTTAGCGCCTAATACTGAATTTTAAATTTACAACACCGTCCCAGCCGCCAAAAAGTGAATATAATATGTAGCAAAATTTTTTTGTTCTCATTGTATATAATCTGTTCGATGAATGTCACCTTAGCATTTCGGTGAGCGTTTTGGTGCCCAAAACGTTGCGCAACGTTGTCTGGGCCAGCAATTTGGTGGACCGACTCGAGTCCTCCACATTGGTCACGGAAATCGTGGCGTTGGAGATGCGGAAGTACACCACCACATCCACCGCCACAGTCACCGCGTCACGGGAAAGAATCTAATAGCAATCAATCCAAAAATCAAGAAAAAACAAATAATACCTCCTGTGGTTGCACATCAAAGGTCAGAACCCTGCAATGTGGATTAAAGTGCCTTAAAATATACCTGATTTTTTGCCAACCTTAGGTCCACTTTCCGATACGTGTCAATGCATGGGTTCACGAAGAATAATCCTTGAAAAAAAAGAGAGTTTACATTAGTGGGAAAAGTGTTTTGTTTTTTATGAATTTTAATCGGTATATCACAGTAAATTCAAAATTATTCTAAAAAAATTTCTGGAAAAATTTTCCACAAAATACTAGTGTTTCTTCTCATCAGAAAGTTTGAAAAAAAATTCACAAGCACCTGGACCCCTGGCCCCGCCTGGGATCAGTCTTCCGAGCCGGAAGATCACTGCTCGCTCATATTCCTTGACAATTTTGACGCAGAAAAATAGCGAAAGTGGGGCGGTGAACAGCAGAAACAGGGTGGACACAATGGTCAGCAGGAAGCCGCAGAAGCCCAGATTGCCCGTCACCGGCTCTGAACAATTAATTTCTTATTAGATCAATATGACTTTGTCATTTCGGATCGTTGAAGCTTCACCCAAATTAAACTTTGATCCCTTATTAGTCATTGGAGTTGATCTAGACCATTAGTCTTTCTTATTTGATATACATCCGTCCTATGGGTAGGCTACAATGGCGTCCGTTCTCTAGGTGGCTACAACGGAATTTTCATTTTCTGCTTCGTTTTCTCGTCCGCTTTAACAATCCGTGTGCGAATCCGTCAAGAGTGGCTACATTACATCCGTCTACGCATCCGCGTCCAGGGCTGTGCATGGGCCTGCTCCAGGCCGGCCCGGCCCGGACCTCAATAAAAAAGCCCGGCCCGGCCCGTCGACTACCAGGCCCGGCCCGGCCTGGCACGGGCCGGCCCGAATAGGCCCGGAAAAAAATTTTTACCCAAATTTTTCCAAAATTTTTTAAAAATTTTCCAAAAAATTTTTGGCAGAATTTTTTTACCATTTTTTAAAAATCATATTTTTTTTTATCAAAAAAGCATAAAAATAACAAGAATTACGAATTCGAATAATATATTTTATACATTCCAACATCATGAAAAAAATTTTAATCAACAAAATTTTTTTCAGAATTTTTGAACTGAGTAAGTTTTAAAATTTTAGAAATTTTCATGTGCTAATATAGATAGGTAATGTTTTCCCCCTAATTTTGCCCATAAAATTTCCCACTAAAACGCTTGGTATACTTTGATTTTCTGCAGAAAAAATCATCTCCAAAAGTTCCGACAATTTGAAAACAATTTTCAAGTTTTTTGATTAAAATTTTAAAAATATTTTAATAAATTTGATTAAATTTTAAAAATAATTTATTAATAATAAATTTAAAATATTTTTTTTAACTTTCATTTCAATTTTTATTAAAAATTTCAATATTTTTGGGCTGTGGTCAAAAAATTTTCCCCTACCGGGCCTCTGCGGGCCGGAAAAAAACGAAATTAGGCCTGGCCCAGCCCGGGCCCTGAGACACCTAGGCCCGGGCCGGCCTGTGCACACCCCTGTCCGCGTCTGCATCCCTCCTTGTGGACCGAAACTCCATCCGCAAAATGGGTTTTTCATTGTAGCCACATATCAGAAATTTTGCGGATCCGGACGCGGATTGTGGATGCATTGTAGCCCTAGTGTTAAGTCTCTGTGGCTTGAAGAATTACAGGAATGGTTATAAAAAAATGGCATTTCTCACTACTCTGCTCTGAACATTGTCCAAGCCAACTCTATACCTTCTCGCTAACTTTCTTTAGCTAGATAGTAATTGATCCTTGATCACTTATACCCGTATATGTTCACCGATCTCGGCCATTAGAGTTATAATCAAATGAAAAAAGGTAGCATCGGGTAAGATATCTCTGATCACTTTTTGTTCTTTCAATTTTAACTTTCTACGGAATCGGATTTCCAATTTTCATTGATTTCTGATCAGCAGTTAGGTCTGCGACAGATTGTCTCTGGTGGATCAAATACCCATTTTTGTATTTCTGATCATTTTTCTGGCATCTGATCACTTACGATCCGCGAAGAAGATAGCCTGGTGTGCTCCGTGCCTGGGCGGTTGGGTCTTCCACCGGGCAACCGACGATTTGTGCACCAGTGGAGGCGGCGACGAGTGTTTCCGTTTCTGTTGCAGATGGTGTTGCAGCAACGGGGTCCGTTGCTGTTGTTGCAGAACGGCCAATGCCGACTTGCGGCGTGCATTCTCCTCGTGCAGCAACTGCATTCTCTCTCCGTGGAATGAGAGAGTGGGATTATTGGAGAGAAAATTAGAGGAAAGACTGTCAGAGAAAAGACAATCTATTTAATAGAGAATTTAAGGGTGAGGGGAAAATGTACGAAAAGCCATACCATAGAAAGAAATTTTGAAAATTTGTAATTAGAGGAGTCCAAGTTTCAAGGGAATATCTGTGTATCCAAAAATTAAGATTACTCGGATCAGATTCACCCGGCTAGTCCAAAAGCCAAATTTTCGATCAAAAAATTTTTCTGAACAGCGGTAAAGCGCCATTAGGAAGGATGAATCTTGGCTTTTTCTTGATGGACGAATCTAGATACATATAGACGAAACTTGGCCGGATGAATCTTAATTATTGTATTAAAGTGCGACATCAAGTTTGTAATTTTATGCTAAAATTGGAATTTTCCACAAATTTTTGTGTCCTAGTATTTTTCCGGAATCTCATCAAAAATGGACCCTATTGTTGGCTAGAAAATTCACATAAAAATGCTGCATTCTCATCGGTCTTATACCATAAGTTTTCACACCATAAAAAATTCAACATTGGTAAAATGCTGAGTTCTCATATTACCATTACATGCTATTTTGCTTTTTAAAAATTTTCTCACCCACCTACCCTCCTAAATTCCACTGTTTTTAATTGAATTTTTTAATGGAAAGTCCAAAAAGAGATTTTTTGAATTTTACCAAGACTAATACTATTATCTGAACTTCACCTATTTAATTCAAATAATCTCATTTTTCTAACACTGGTGAATAGTTTGCTAAAATGTAGTTAAAAAATAGCGTAAATTTTGAGTTTTAATTTGTATCAAAATTTTTTGGGTCGATTTTTCAAAAAAATAATCATTAATCACACCGGAAAAGTCTGTTTTGATTAAAAAAATTAAATCAGAATAAATTTTCACGAGTATTTGAAACCATTATCAGAAAACTCATTTTATCAGATTTTCATTTCCAGTCTGAGTATTTTAGTGCCGTGCTGAGTCGTTTCAGCCAAAAGTGCCATAATGGGCGTTTCAGCCAAAAGTGCCAAAACGAAAAAGTAGTCCCTAAAAAATTTTTGTAAGAGAAGTTAGACAAAAAGTATAAATAGCAAAGTTGTTCAGAATTTTATACTGATTCTGATGGTATAAAAATTATTTCGAATTTTCGGTCAAAATGTCGAAATCTTAGGAAAAACCTTAATTTTCAATAAAACTGAAAATTTTCGACATTTTGATCGAACATTCGGAATAATTTTTATACCTTCAGAATCAGCATAAAATTCTGAACAACTTTGCTATTTATACTTTTTATCTAACTTCTCTAACAAAAAACTTTTTAGGGACTACTTTTCCATTTTGGCACTTTTGGCTGAAACGCCCATTATGGCATTTTGGCTGAAACGACATAGCACCTTTTAGTGCCATTCGTCGCGGAAATTTCCTAAATAAAATTTTCTTGTCCCTTAGGAGGTTTTTTGAAACTAAAGGCAATAATAAGTAAAGAAATAGGTATATTAATTCCGAAATTAAAAACGGAAAAATGCTCTTGATGGTATGTTTATTGAATTTTTATTCCAAATTTAACTTTCTATGAGTTTGTAAGGGCACTTTGCTCTGCCATTTTGACCTTTTACATCTATGACAAATTAAAAAAATGAGATACACTCTTTTTGCTCCATCTCCAGAATGAAAGTCTAAATCTAATTTTGTCGCTTTTGCCTTAATGAAAAATGTCGACCTTGACGGCACGAAATTTGAGTGTGGCACTTTAAGCCTTTCTAGCAGGACAGGGACAATTGTGTGGCCATAGAGCATCCTTGGCCAAATTGTGTGTGCAAAATTGGATTTGCGCGGCACTTCACCTCTCTTCAAGAATCCGACGAGAAATGGTTGATTTTCTGGGAATGGGTAAAAGCTAAGAAGAAAGATGAAGAAAGTGCATCATTTTTTGGCAAGACCAAATTTAGAAACATATAGAGACAAAGGTGGCTCTAACTTTTTGGCATAACTTTAATTGGACATTCCTTTGAAAATAGCATGTCACAAGGTGAGTATGTAACGATTCACGACATTTGCGCCCCCGACATTTGCGCCTCAACCGATATAACTCACTTCAAATGCAACCTAAAGAAATGAATCAGATGTCAAAAAAATAGAGCAAAAAATTAGCTATAAAATGAGCCTAAGCTCATTCGAATTGGTGCACTATTGTTGTATCCTTGGGTCGTCGGAAGATGCCAAGAGACACAATGAAGAATAATAGTTTATTGATGACAATAGAATAATAGAAAAAGGATGGGAAATGAGGAATGAGGACAGAATGAGCGAAGAATGAGCAAAATGACTTGCTTATATAGGAGGCGTGAGACTCAGGTTTTAGAATGAGAGAGAGAAGGAAATACATAATAGCACTGGAAAATATATCACAAGAAGAATCATGTATCACATATCCAACATCTCCCTCTTTAATTTCTGAAGTCCCGCCAGCACATCAGAACGTCCCGTAGATCATGTCTTTCCATGTGCGGGGCCAATCTGATCGAACTGTCGTCGAGCGTGTAGTCGGGCAGGGCCCATCTGTAGTCGAGCGGGGCCCGTCTGAATGTTCCGAAGTCGTGCCTGTAGCGAGTGGGGCCCATCTGAATGGTCCGTTGTCGAGCACGTAGACAAGCGGTGCTCATCTGAATCCGTAGTCGCACTGGTCGTCGCACGCCCTGTAGTCGAGCACGTTGTCGCACTAGCAGTCGTCGAACCATGCTTCTGAATGTTGGTGGAATTCCGTTGCTTCTTCGTCATCGGTTGACTTCGGAGCTGGTTTGCGTAGCGGTAAACCCTCGTGCCAAGCCTTGGTACTTCCACGCGGTAGCGCTGCGAACCGTCCACACGTTCAATAATTGTTCCTGGAATCCACGTTTCTTTGGCATTGCTGTAGTTGCGCACAAGAACTGGACTTCCGGCTTTGAACATCGAAGGCTTTGACTTGCGGAATGTAGAAATAACAGCCTTCTTTTCATTGCATTGATCGCTGAAGTGTACAGACTTCTTGGGAATTCTTCTTTTTGACTTCTTGGCGTTGCCCTGAGTCGAATCTTCTGACTTCTTCAGAATTGTCTTCTTGGCTTGTACATTGCATACATTCCTTAGCCATGGAAGTAATTTAAGCATCCGAATCCATGTTGCTCCAACCAGATCTTGAACAATTGTCCTGCAGACGTAGGCATCGAGGTTCTTCACTATTTTGTCCTCGTGCTGAACTTCGCAATTGATCCTGCCATCAAATTCGAATGACGTGCCATTGCATGCTTTGGCTTTGATCTTTGCAGGCATCAATGCAGGGCGACCGAGCTCTTCCCACGTCTTCATCGTAAGGACCGTGACATCTGCTCCTGTGTCGACCTTCATTTTGCAATCAACGTCGTTGATATTCAGATTTGCTTGAATTGTATCTTCTTCGGAATTTGCAAAGGCTGAACTGATAGTGACCGTGTGAACTGTTGCACTGGACACCTCGGATACTTCACGAACTGCCTTGCTTTGGCACACTGCCTTGATGTGTCCAATCTTCTGGCATTGGTGACACATTGCATCTCGGAATTTGCATTCTTCTCGTTTGTGATCAGCATATCCACATGAGAGACAGAATCTGCTACTGCGGAGCGAAGTTGAACTTCCATTTTGCTGCTCCTTTGCATCGGAATAAACCTGACGATTGATGTTCTTCTTCTTCTTCTGTTGCTTCCATTGCTCTGGATAAGAAGAGACAGCATCGATTGACATCGTCCTTGAAGATTGTGCGAGCATCGTCGCATTTGCCCGAACTGACAGGAAAGTTCGGCATTCTTCACGTAGCTTCTTCAACGTGATGGCTTCATTCTTCCGTCGCGCTTCTTCAAGAATCTGCATGCACTTCTGGCGTAGATCGTTGTGATCTTCACGTAGTGCGGTAATCAGAATAAGGCATTTCAGCTGTTCTTTGAAACACGCTGAGAATCCGGCATTTTCGCATGCGGCATTGACTTGATTGAATATTGCCATGACATCTTGATTGGCCCTCTGTTTCAGCTTGAAGCACTCGTATTGGCGGACGAACACGGAGCGTGTATCTTCGAATAATTCCTTGAGTTGCTGAACGGCTTCTTCAAATGTCAGCTCATCGGGACGCTTCGGTTGAATGCTGTCAGCGAAGTTGGAGTAGTCCTCATCCGATAGCTTGCTGACCAGTAGTCGAACCTTCGTAGCGGAATCCAAGTCCTTGCCATCTTCCTCGAAGAATTTGCCGTACCGTTGGTACCAGGCATTGAATGTGCTGCCGCATTCTGCGTCGTAGACGAACTTCCCGATGCGGTTGTCGAGCGAAGAGGCAATCGTTGCATGCTGAGCACTCTGAGCCACCACTGCACTTGTGGTTGTTGAGCTCGTTGCTGAAGTTCCAGAAGTTGGGCCACCACAGCTTGCTGATCACGCATTGCTTGAGCCTGGTTACGCATCTCTTCTTGCTGATCGCACATTGCTTGTGCCTGTTGCTCCAGCATCTGCGTCAGGCGCTCAATGGTTTAATCCTTGCTTGGTGCCATTTGCTTCGAATAATCCTTGCTTGAAGTTGCGCTGAATAGTCCTTGAGGTTGATTGCTGACTGCGCCAATTGTTGTATCCTTGGGTCGTCGGAAGATGCCAAGAGACACAATGAAGAATAATAGTTTATTGATGACAATAGAATAATAGAAAAAGGATGGGAAATGAGGAATGAGGACAGAATGAGCGAAGAATGAGCAAAATGACGCTTATATAGGAGGCGTGAGACTCAGGTTTTAGAATGAGAGAGAGAAGGAAATACATAATAGCACTGGAAAATATATCACAAGAAGAATCATGTATCACATATCCAACAACTATGATAAAAGTTAAGGCCAAAATACGCAGAATTTGGCCAAATCCGTTTATTTTGGCCATAACTTTTGTCAGAATGGACCAATTCGAAAGATCATTTTGTATCTAATTTTTTGCTCATTTTTTGACATAAAACTCATGTCGTATGTTGCGATTGAACCGAGTTATATCGGTTGGGGCGCAAATGTCGGGTAACCAGTAAGTAATTATGCACGTAGTGCGGCATTCAAGGACCTCACTTCAGATCCATTCGTTAGGTGGAAAAAGGATTAGAGTTTTTGAACTCCCCCTTTGTCTAAAAGCGATGTTCAAGTGGCCCAATCAGTTTGAAATTTACTATATCATCATTAATTATGAAATGAACTTTTGAATTATGTTTGAGCATTTGCTGAAACGATTTTGTGAAACCAACTTGTTAGTCAAGTTGGCAATCTGTGTTGTGTCGAAATCGCTTAAACTTATAAATTATGATGTTAAAAAATGTGAGAAGACGTGTGACAATTTCACAAATCGTGCAACTGGTTTTCCAAGAAAAGATCCAAAAAATTGACCAAAAATCACTTCAGTGGCATTTGTAAGATGATTTCATTCTACCGTCTGTCACACTGTCCGGAGAACTCTGCCAGCCGATTGCAACCACTACTGCCACCATCCATTCCAATACAAGAAGCACGACCAGAATCATTCGCAAATGTAAACAGCAATCGTTTATCAAGTTGATGATTTGCACCCAAAATGTTCAAAATAATTATAAATGGCGAAATTTGTATGCATCTTGATTAATTTTATTAAATAATTGATTTGCAATTTAATATAAATTTTATAAAAGGCTTTTTAAACATTTATGAAAAAAATGGATTTTTTTGAGCTTATTGACCGGATTTTGAAATAATGGCTGGATCCTGTATAATAATCAGCCAGCCGTCTTCTCGTCGATGTCATCCAATTTGATAGAATATAATAATAGAAAGCATATCATTTTTAGATTTATTGTACTTCTAAATTTATTCTCCCAACAGAATACTGGCCAATTCTAAAATAATGCTTAAATTTACAGTAAAATCAAATTTTTATGCCCTTAAAATCTTTAAAGGTCTAGACATACAAGCCCACAATTATATTACCAGAAAAATATTTTCGTGTCCTCAAATGACATTTCAAAAGAACGAACATGTCCAATATATAATTTGAAGGAAGGATAATTGAATACTTGGTCGGCTTCAGCACCCAACCCCAACATCACATGGAACGGACAGCTAATAAGTAATGTGGATAACACAATTTGCGCGAACGGTGATTTACCAAGCATTTCAAAATATTTTTTCAATTTTTTCACCCAAATCAATCGAATTAGAAATTCAATTTTTCCTCACGAAAAATTCATAATATAAATTTACCCTCTAAAGCAATAACCTAGGCAATTCATTTTGGGTTATAAATTTTTTTTGAACTACCGCATTCTCTCTAATATAAGACACCTGTCTTATATTTTTCAAGGGTGTGTCTTATATTAGAGAGGTGTCTTATGATAGAGAGGTGTCTTATATTATTCGAAACTAGTCCAGAGAAATCTTATTAGTTTAATGGGTATATTTTTAAACATCTTTTCAAAAATTTTAATTTCAAAAGCAAATTTTAGGAAAACTTCATTACAATTCTGTTGGGTCACACCCCAATAAAGAATTGGATGGAAGGATTTGAAGAGATGTTGATCAGTTCACCAATGATCATTCCTTTCCTCTGGGACTTTAGAACCCTCCTTCCTTATTTCTTCTTCCCACTCTTTCCCCATAATCACTTTTCAAATAAGTTGCTTCCCTAAATTCCTCTTCCAAAATATTCCAATTGTTATTTTGCTCTTAATAAATAAATATTTATTCCTTCGGTCTATTTATTATTTGTGACATCAAGGCACAACAAATTCAAAAGAATCATCGCTCAAACCTGAAATATCCATTTTCATCATTTTGCAAGAAATCTATTTCATCCCAAAGGTTGCCTTTCTTTGCAAATAGATCACTTCGCAAGAGGGTAGAGTCGGGATCGCCGAAAAAATGTGTGGGAGTGTCTTAAATTAGAGGGGTGTCTTATATTAGAGAGGGTCTTATAATAGAGAGTTGTCTTATATTAGAGAGAATACGGTATTTGATAGGAATTTTTGCAAAATTATGGCTCTGATTAAGGTAAATTTATTAGAATATTTATTTTTCTTGTTAGATCATTTTAAAACCAGGCAATTGCTAAAATATGGAAAAAAAATTATTTTATAAATCATAATAAACACAAGCATATAATCATCATGGAATTGCTGTTGTTTCGGCCCCGCGAGTTTGAGGCCATGTACAATTGCACAAACTTTGATGTCGACCGAATTCCCCACGAACATCGCATTCATCTTGGCCATGGATGTGTTCTGATCGCGCTTTCCGTTATTTTGGAGGTAAAACATTTAACCAAGAATTAAGATATCGTATATCAGGGTAATTGAATAATTTTTATTCATAGATCTTATATGTCCCATGCATGATATCTATGCATAGACTTATGGCTGCCAACCCGTGCTACAAACTGATGTTTTTCATCGGCATAATTGACATGGTAAAAAATAAATATGTCATTTTGATGTTGATTATTATGACATTGTTTCGAGGGTTATTCATCGGATCATATATCTCATTTTTGAAATTGGATAAATGCTGAATCGACAACTTTGCTTTCAGCCAGTGTTGGGAAAAGCTCCGGCTCCGGCTCCAGCTCCGGCTCCGCTCCGGCTCCGGAGCTGGAGCCGGAGCGGAGCCAAAATTTCGGAAAGGCCGGAGCCGGAGCTGGAGCCGGAGCCAAAATTTTTGAGAGCCCGGAGCCGGAGCTGGAGCCGGAGCCGTGAAAAATTTCAAAAGCTCCGGCTACGGGCTCCGGAGCCGGAGCCGTAAATTTGAAGGGAAAATGAGTGGTAGGTGACATTTTTGGGTGAGGGTAGAGGGAGAAATCGCACACTATTTTTTTCCTCTGCGTTATTTTGGCGCCTGCTGCCATCAGGGATGGCAGCAGGCGCCAAAATAATGCTCTGCATAGTCTCTCTTTGTCCACTAGACATGCGAGAGAAAGCAGAGGGAATACAGACGAGCAGAGAAAAAAGAAATAGTGTTTATTTTCATGCATTTCTCTGCTCATAAATGCATCCCATCGATTTTTTTGCTCAAAAAAATTTGGAAGCATTCGAGTTACCAAACTAGGGCCGGAGCTTTTCCGGAGCCCGGAGCCGGAGCCGGAGCTCACATTTTTGGGACCCCGGAGCCGGAGCTGGAGCCGGAGCCAAAATTTTTCGGAGCCCGGAGCCGGAGCTGGAGCCGGAGCAAAAATTTTTCAGAGTCGGAGCCGGAGCTGGAGCCGGAGCCGAATTTTCTCATTTTCCCAACACTGCTTTCAGCTGACCATGTTATTATGCGGTCTCGAAACTGGAATTCTTGGCATAATAGGCGCCGTTTACTGCGATTATCCAACTCTTATCTACATTACCGGATTCATGGGACTGGGTCAATTAATTAAAAATAAATAATATTAATCAATAATGGTTAAAATCTAGCACTTTGGTTAGCGGAGACCACCACAGAACTGTTGCTGGCCATCAACCGGTGTATGGAATTGATCGCACCCAAGCTGGCACACACCATATACCACGGTAGATAGGCTTTCAGATGTTAAAATTCAACTTGTTGGATCTCATCAGGCTACCGTACTTGGTTTCTGTGTGCCATTCCCGTGGTGTACTCCTTGTTGGTCGGCTTTTACACACCGCCGTTTTTATTCAGCGGATTATACTTCTCTTGGTTCTTCAACCCTTATGTTGGATACTCGGATGATTTTGGCCAAATTGTTAGTGTACATCTAGATCTCGTTTTATCACAATTAATTTAATGCTATTAAACATAACAATGTGCTTCTCATTCCGATTGTTAAAGAATTATACCATAAACATTTTATTTTAATTACAGTACCACAATATGGCCCATACTGCGCATGATCTGTTCGTGATCTTTGGTCTCTCCGCCATATACCTGGTCTTCTCCGGCATGTTGGTCTGGCGAACCTATTCTTTATCATCTGCGGAGCCAGGCTACAAGCCCACATGGATCCAGAAAATGGTCATTCTAAATATATTCATATACAGATATATAAATATAAAAACTCTCTTTTTGTAGACATTCCTACAAGTGGTGATCATCAGCATCTTCAATGCTCTATCATCGGTAATTTACATTTTCATGCAATTAGCACGGATCGACGAGGCCACTATCATTGCTGGCACATATTCATGGTTTTTTGCGCACGGTAATTCCTAGTTTGACAGTTAGTTTATAGTCCAATATATTAATCGAATTTTCGTACTTTTCTCCTTATATTATAGGCAGTCCTCCGGTCATTTATTTGCTGCTCAACAAGAGCATCCGCACGGATTGCGCCCGTTTCGGGCGCGCCTTGCTTAAACGCCGTGTTGCGCCTGCAGTCTCAGCAGTCAGGATTGCCTGGTCCAGTCCCAACCAATCTCCTGCTGCTGCTGCACAACAACCGATGCAGACTGACCTGCATTAGAAGAACAAAAAACCGAGGGATCTCCTAGTTGATGTGTTCCATTCGATGGCCTGAACATTGAAAAATTTGAAAGTAAAAAAAGAAAAAAATGATCCAAGAAAAATACACCTTTACATCATCGTTTTTTTCTGATTATGAGTCAGCTTAAAATAAATGGATTCTGAAATAATGATTAAATGACAGCTAATCAGTGATTTAATATATGTGAACGGATGTTTCATGTTGAAATATGGACCATTTTGATGAACAGATCATGGTTCTGATTTCTAGAATAGAACCAGATATTATCATTCACCCTAATTTCGGCATTGATTGGTGTTCTGATCCTGGTCTCGGAAATTGGATCCATTTTTTGATAGATCCTGGTACAGGAAGGATGGATCAATTCATGTTAGATTATCTGAATTGACCGCCTACCATCTCGATACCAAACCATCTCGATACCCGGTATCTAGCTGGTAGCGCATCTGGATACCAACCATACCAGTACGATACCACCCATGCCATCTCGATACCACTAATAAAAAATAATTTTTATTTATATTTTGATTTTCCTATTTAATAACTAAAGTAATGTGATCAAAAACGGCTAAACCACTTTCACCTACCATATTACACTCAAACGAGGTTATTCCGGTTCAATGGGTGAATGCTTAATGAATATTAGTTTTGATGCTGGATTTTACATATGGGTTCGCATTCGGCGAGTCTAACATTAAGATTTAACTTCCAAAAACTAATAACCCTTCAGCCCGCACCTATTGTACCTTACATTTGCCTAAGCCCGCCTAAAAAAATTTTGCTCATTGCGAAGGAAGAATGAAGCCATCACGTTGAAGAAGCTACGTGAAGAATGCCGGACATTCCTGTCAGTTAGGGCAAACGCGACGATGCTCGCACAATCCTCAAGGACGATGTCAATCGATGCTGTCTCTTCTTATCCAGAGCAATGGAATCAACAGAAGAAGAAGAACATCAATCGTCAGGTTTATTCCGATGCAAAGGAGCAGAAAAATGGAAGTTCAACTTCGCTCCGCAGCAGCAGATTCTGTCTCTCATGTGGATATGCTGATCACAAACGAGAAGAATGCAAATTCCGAGATGCAATGTGTCACCAATGCCAGAAGATTGGACACATCAAGGCAGTGTGCCAAAGCAAGGCAGTTCGTGAAGTATCCGAGGTGTCCAGTGCAACAGTTCACACGGTNTTCAAGATCTGGTTGGAGCACCATGGATTCGCATGCTCAACCTACTTCCATGGCTAAGAAATGTATGCAATGTACAAGCCAAGAAGACAATTCTGAAGAAGACAGATGATTCGACTCAAGGCAAGGGACAAGCCAAGAGGTCAACTCTCAAGAAATCTGTGCACTTCAGCGATCAATTCAATGGAAAGAAGACTGTCATTCCAACATTTCGCAAGTCAAAGCCTTCGATATTCAAAGCCGGAAGTCCAGTTCTTGTGCTCAACTACAGCAATGGCAAAGCAACGTGGATTCCAGGAACAATTATTCAACGTGTGGACGGTTCGCAGCGCTACCGCGTGGAAGTTCCAAGACTTGGCACAAGGGTTCACCGCTTCGCAAACCAGCTCCGATCTCATCCGAAGAAGCAACGGAAGTCCACCGACATTCAGAAGCATGGTTCGACGACTATATGTGCGACAACGTGCTCGACTACGGTACGTGCGACGACCAGTGCGACCACGGATTCAGATGAGCCCCGTTCGTCTACGTGCACGACTACGGATCATTCAGATGGGCCCCGCTTGTCTACGTTCTCGACTACGGACCATTCGGAGGAGCCTCGCTCGACTACAGCTCGATCAGATGGGCCCCATACATGGACAGACGTGATCTACGGGACATTCTGATGTGCTGGCGGGACTTCAAAAGTTAAAGAGGGAGATGTTGGATATGTGATACATGATAGCATGATTCTTCTTGTGATGATATTTTCCATTGTCATTGTGTATTTCCTTCTCTCTCTCTCATTCTAAACCTGAGTCTCACGCCTCCTATATAAGCAAGTCATTTTGCTCATTCTTCGCAAACATAGATAGCCGGGTCACTATGTATAGTCACATGTATTCATAGGCGGTATCGAGATGGTATAGGTGGTATCGAGCTGGTAAGGTTGGTATCGAGCTGGTATGGTTGGTATCGAGATGGCAAAACCAACTCAATACTGGGTATCGAGATGGTTTGGTATCCAGTTGGCTGATCCCCATCTGAATTCTACATATACTAAGGGAGGGGCAAAACGTTAGGCCGCCGGTGGGACTCGAACCCACATATCTCCTGTCCGGGGAGAGCTTTCACCATTAAGCTACAGCGACACGTTTGCCCGCCCTTTAATGGATGCTTTTCATGGGATGGGAATCGCTCTCGGGAGGCATTTTCTCTTCTCCCTTACACCTTCCACCCCGCACAAGACCGTCCGCGGTCTTCTCACTTGGCCCACTTCCAGAGGCCGATGGAAAGGTTGGCGTTGTTGCAGCCAACCATCCGGTGCTACCACTAAGGGAGGGGCAAAACGTTAGGCCGCCGGTGGGACTCGAACCCACATATCTCCTGTCCGGGGNAGCAGATTCTGTCTCTCATGTGGATATGCTGATCACAAACGAGAAGAATGCAAATTCCGAGATGCAATGTGTCACCAATGCCAGAAGATTGGACACATCAAGGCAGTGTGCCAAAGCAAGGCAGTTCGTGAAGTATCCGAGGTGTCCAGTGCAACAGTTCACACGGTTACTGTCAGCTCAGCTTTCGCAAATTCCGAAGAAGATACAATTCAAGCGAATCTGAAGATCAACAATGTTGAATGCAAAATGAAGGTCGACACAGGAGCAGATGTCACGGTCCTTACGATGAAGACGTGGGAAGAGCTCGGTCGCCCTGCATTGATGCCTGCAAAGATCAAAGCCAAAGCATGCAATGGCACTTCATTCGAATTTGATGGCAGGATCAATTGCGAAGTTCAGCACGAGGACAAAATAGTGAAGAACCTCGATGCTTACGTCTGCAGGACAATTGTTCAAGATCTGGTTGGAGCACCATGGATTCGCATGCTCAACCTACTTCCATGGCTAAGAAATGTATGCAATGTACAAGCCAAGAAGACAATTCTGAAGAAGACAGATGATTCGACTCAAGGCAAGGGACAAGCCAAGAGGTCAACTCTCAAGAAATCTGTGCACTTCAGCGATCAATTCAATGGAAAGAAGACTGTCATTCCAACATTTCGCAAGTCAAAGCCTTCGATATTCAAAGCCGGAAGTCCAGTTCTTGTGCTCAACTACAGCAATGGCAAAGCAACGTGGATTCCAGGAACAATTATTCAACGTGTGGACGGTTCGCAGCGCTACCGCGTGGAAGTTCCAAGACTTGGCACAAGGGTTCACCGCTTCGCAAACCAGCTCCGATCTCATCCGAAGAAGCAACGGAAGTCCACCGACATTCAGAAGCATGGTTCGACGACTATATGTGCGACAACGTGCTCGACTACGGTACGTGCGACGACCAGTGCGACCACGGATTCAGATGAGCCCCGTTCGTCTACGTGCACGACTACGGATCATTCAGATGGGCCCCGCTTGTCTACGTTCTCGACTACGGACCATTCGGAGGAGCCTCGCTCGACTACAGCTCGATCAGATGGGCCCCATACATGGACAGACGTGATCTACGGGACATTCTGATGTGCTGGCGGGACTTCAAAAGTTAAAGAGGGAGATGTTGGATATGTGATACATGATAGCATGATTCTTCTTGTGATGATATTTTCCATTGTCATTGTGTATTTCCTTCTCTCTCTCATTCTAAACCTGAGTCTCACGCCTCCTATATAAGCAAGTCATTTTGCTCATTCTTCGCTCATTCT
>LDKF01000029.1:75804-86701 GCA_001026735.1 Rotylenchulus reniformis
TTTTCTCTTCTCCCTTACACCTTCCACCCCGCACAAGACCGTCCGCGGTCTTCTCACTTGGCCCACTTCCAGAGGCCGATGGAAAGGTTGGCGTTGTTGCAGCCAACCATCCGGTGCTACCACTAAGGGAGGGGCAAAACGTTAGGCCGCCGGTGGGACTCGAACCCACATATCTCCTGTCCGGGGAGAGCTTTCACCATTAAGCTACAGCGACACGTTTGCCCGCCCTTTAATGGATGCTTTTCATGGGATGGGAATCGCTCTCGGGAGGCATTTTCTCTTCTCCCTTACAATATTGTTGAAATCCAGTTGGCTGATCCCCATCTGAATTCTACATATTGTTGATACATGAGTGATGCACTAAAACAGAGCATCTTGGATTTCAGATTACCATGTTAATGACCGGTCTCGAGACGGGAATTCTTGGAATCATGGGTGTCGTGTACTGCGATTATCCGATCCTGATCTACACTACCGGGTTCATGGGACTAAGTTAGTCACCTTATCTTACTCAATGAAATCGATAAAATCAATCAATAATCATATACCGTATTTCCTCTATTAAATCCCCTCCTCCCATTAAGAGCCCACCCTCTAATAGACTCCTCTTTTCAGAATGGTTGAAAAATAAGACCCCATGGGGTCCTAATAGAGTAAAATACGGTATCTAGGTTTATGGTTAGCGGAGACCACCACAGAACTGTTGCTGGACATCAACCGATGTATTAAAATTGATGGCACCCAAGCTGGCACATACCATATACCACGGTAGAGTAGTGGCCTTTGTGACTTTATACATTGAATCTTCAGGAAATCGTACTTGGTATCTGTGTACCATTCCCGTGATATACTCCCTGGCGGTCTGCTTTTACTCACCACCGGTTTTATTCAGCGGATTGTATTTCTGCTGGTTCTCAAACCATATGTTGGCTACTCCGATGATTTTGGACAAATTGTAAGTTTGAAAGGCTTTAGTTTAATCTATTAAAATAAAATAAAAATTGATCATCCGGGGATTTTATAGAATTTTGAGGGCCCTCTCCTCTACCCTATAGGAATCTTATCAGAATTCATTCTATGTATTATAGCGTCTAGAGTTACCTCTCTAAAGTATCGAATATAATGGATTTATGAGTTACAGTACCACAACAAGTTCCACACCGTTCATGATCTGTTCGTGATCTTTGGTCTCTCCGCCATCTATCTGACCTTCTCTGGCATGTTGGTCTGGAGAACTTACTCTTTATCATCTGCAGAACCAGGCTACAAGCCCACATGGACCCAGAAAATGGTCATTCTAAATATATTCATATACAAATTATAAAAAAAACTCTCATTTTGTAGACATTTCTACAAGTGGTCATCATCAGTGTGTTCAATGCTGTAGCGTCGGCAATCTATATTTTCATGCAATATGTACGGATTAGCAACGGTTACATCATTGTCGGCATGTATGCATGGTTTTTTGCGCATGGTAACTATAATTTTAAAACCCATATGATTTTTGTATAATCTATGTTGGTATTTATATATACATTTCTCCGCATGTCAGGCAGTCCCCCGGTCATCTACCTGCTGCTCAACCAGAGCATCCGCACGGATTGCGCCCGTTTCGTGCGCGCCTTGCTTAAGCGCCGCATTGCGCCTGCAGTGTCTGTAGTGAAGTTTGCCTGGGCCAATCGCAGTCAACCTTCTGCTGCCGCACAACTACCGATGTAGTCTGGCAGTAATGGTACCATGGTTGCAAGACTGAACCATGAAGCTGCTCTAAGTACATGATGTGTTTCATTTGATAAAACTTGATTTTTTCCAAATTGGCAACCAAATCAAATTTGAATGTTCTATTGTATATTTTTGATATATCCGATCTTATCAACTCCATATCAAAACAATGTTGTCAATTCTTTCCGTCAATGAATATATATTGTAATTAATAAAAAAATAGAAAATTAAGATTGTGATATCGTTGTTATAACCGCACTATAGCAATATACTAACATACCTAACTTGTAAGTGTAAATAATAGCCAGGAAAGTACTGTGGTGACCAAAGCATGAATTCATTAGGTACCATGGTAACATTAGGGTACCGTACTAAAAAAATGTAAGAAGATAGCATAATAGCCGATAAAAATTATGGCCCTTCACCATACAATTGAGTCATAACAAAGCTGTAAAAATAAGCTTTATGGACTTTATTTTTGACTTGAAAAAAGTTAAGAATTCGTAGGCGTGGAATGTAGACTAATAAATCAGCAGATGAACAAATATTTAGGATACGCTTTTGATTTAATTGTAAACCGTGGGCGGACTAAACATCTTTCAGCATTAGATTAGCTAGAATGTTTTGAATTTTGCGTCTGGGGGATGAAAGTGCATCCAGGTGTTCTAATAATTCCATAAAAATTATAAACAGATCCGTCCCCTATAAAAGTTCAGTGTTCAACCCCATTCCACACCAACTAAAAAATCTAAATCCCCAATTATACTCACCAAAAATGACTCAAAAATTTCTGATTGCGTTGTCATTAGTTCTAATTACGCAAATTCTTGTTGCATTGACGTCTGACGCAGCAACTACTGATGCAACCGGCACAACTTCCAGTTTGGATGACCAAAAACGAGCACACGCAAAGGGTCTTGTGGATAATGTGAACCGCAAGAACAAGGGCCGCAACCTGTGGAAAGCTGAATACAAAGAGCATTTTGCGCTGATGGAAGACGCACAACGAAGACGCATGGCCAATGGTGTGCGACGTCGGGCGGAGAAATTTACGCCTGACGCGGCGGGAAACCGGACGGCACTTCCGGCGGGCGATGACTTGACGCACCAAAATGCTGCGAACGCATCGAGTTCGGATATTGGCCGTCGACGCAGGCGTCAAGCGACGTGCACCAATGTTGTGGCATTTGACACACGTCAACGCTGGCCCGGTTGTGCCGGAATCATCGGCAAGGTGCAAGACCAGTCTCAATGCGGAAGTTGCTGGGCTGTCTCAACCGCCTCCGTGTTCACTGATCGGATGTGTATCGCGAGAGCAAATGCAGGTTTGGAGTGGTTAGAAGAAATTTTATTAGACACCGTATGAGTTATATCGGTTCTATGATAATCACTTACTCTAACATGCTATTTAATAATTCTATTTTCGATTTCTATGCCGGGATATCTCTTCAAAAAATTATAAATAGTAATATCATGGCCATATAATCCTAATACCATGGCCATATAATCCTGTATCTAAGTTTAGGCGCAATATAGTAATCCATCTTATGAGCATTTTTTCCCATACCCATGATATAGTATGTATTAATTACAAAATTATACCGCAATCTCCTGTTATGCTACCGTTCAAGTTAGTTATTTCTATGAAACTTCCGACAGGTCTGAGCACCTCGGCAACCGCGGCTGCCTAACAGTTTTCCGCGTTGGATTTGATGAGCTGCGCCACCGGAACATACGGATGTGATGGCGGTGATCCGGGCGCCGCCTGGAATTGGATCAAATCGACCGGCATGTGCACCGGCTGTCTCGGACAGACTGTCGTCTCTCCAAGACGGATTCACATGATGTTCTTTTGCCTTGCCTATCTGCTAATGGATCGGACATTTCCGTTCCCAGCCACCTCTTTCGACCAGCGATCGAGTGGAATAGCGGAACGATAAAGATCATGGGAATATTGAATTGATCGCACGATATTTAAGCATCTATTATTGTCCACATTTTTTGTACTCAATACATACACACATTTGCTTGGCAAATCGGCAATAAAACATCTCTGCTGCCCCAGTGGGCCCGGAGTGTTGGCTGCTGGGTTTTTAGTCCATTTTCCGTGGAAAAACAATGGACGCAAACTTTTGGAACCCCTTCTCCCATTCGAGTCACTGTAGATTGAGAACTGGCCGATCTACCGAATTGGGACGCATCCTTAGACTCTGAGAACAGGCCCGGAGTTTTCGGAAGTGGAAGTGACAAGCTAAAGGGAACTCATTCCCCTGAAAATCTAGAGATCTTCCATCCGGTCTCGATGGTCATAGAAATTTTGAGTGTGAGTTGGTTTAAATTTTGAGTGTGAATTAATTAATTTATTGTTTATAAGTCTTCCCAATTTTTCTTTGTCCGAAACAACTGGCGACCCTTCGGCTGTGGTGGATAGATCCTGCAATCAAAGATGGACAAAAAAGGGAAGTATGAGCCTGACCAGTCTTCGAAGGCCGGAGCGAATTTGCAAACGAATAAAGGTCGGTTTCCTATTTTAGATCGAACTCTTCCGATCAGAATTAGATAATTAGATCGGACTCTTCCGATCAGAATTAGATATTTAGATCGGACTCTTCCGATCAGAATTAGATATTTAGATCGGACTCCCGATCAGAATTAGTTAATTGGATCGGACTCTTCCGATCAGAATTAGATAATTGGATCGGACTCTTCCGATCAGAATTAACATGAAAGTTGGGCGCTGATTGTATTGCTTGAAGCTATAATTTTAAATAAAAATTTCTAATTGAGCAATTTCACATTTTTTTAAAGACTGATCGGGCGAATATTCTTTTGTGAAACGATCGGCATTGGGTTGGATCTGGCCAACCATTTTGAAAATGTGGATTAATTTTCCACATTCTTTTTAAGACTGATCCATCGAATAGAATTCGTGTGCAAGATCAGCAAGCAAAATCTGTGTTCGGAGTAACACAACCAATTTGAATGTGGAAAATTTTCCACATTCTTAAGACTGATCAGGCACGATCAGCATAGCGGTTGAATCTGGTCAACCAATTTTGTGTTCTGAATAGAACAGGGGGTTCAAAATTGAAATAGATCGGACTCATCCGGTCAGAATTAAATGTTAGATCGGACTCATCCGATCAGACTTCAATGTTAGATGATCGGACTCATCCGATCAGAATTAAAAGTTAGATCGGACTCATCCGATCAGAATTAAAAGTTAGATGATCGGACTCATCCGATCAGAATTAAAAGTTAGATCTGACTCATCCGATCAGAATTAAAAGTTAGATCTGACTCATCCGTTCAGAATTAAGTTAGATCGGATTCATCCGATCAGAATTAAAAATAGATCGGACTTATCCGATCAGAATTAAAAAATAGATCGGATTCATCCGTTTAGCTAAATTGATTGATCGGACTCTTCCGATTAGAATTGTAATTTAATCGGACTTGCATAAGAATTGTAAATTATAATTGATCGAAAATGGTCGGACTCTTCCAATCACATTGCAATTTAGTCGGGCATTGTAAAATGATAATTTCTTGTTCAATCAATTTGATCTGAAGATTTTAGATGATCGGTTAATTCTGATCAGTGAGTTGCAAAAGTTAGAAAATGTCATCGCGAATTCCAGTCAGATTGGGATTTTCGTTCAATTAAAATAGTTTAAGTGAATTTATCGGAATCTTTCGACCAATTTTTATATGCGACTAGTTTTTTATATGAAACTAGTCTGAAAGTAGTCGTTTTTTATGAAACTAGTCAGACTCTTCCGATATATTTTTATATGAAATTAATAATATATTGCTCAGTCTGTTAAACGAGCAAGATTGTTGATTGTCGTATCGTTAATTCTAAAGTGGCATTTATGCCAGGTTGAGATTCCAAACTTCAACTTCCCTTTCCCATTTTTAGTACACTCTGGCCTACCCATGCGCAGGGATGAGCTAGACCAACTTGTTTTTCGGGTGGAGTGTCTCGGACAGACTGTCGTCTCTCCAAGACGGATTCACATGATGTTCTTTTGCCTTGCCTATCTGCTAATGGATCGGACATTTCCGTTCCCAGCCACCTCTTTCGACCAGCGATCGAGTGGAATAGCGGAACGATAAAGATCATGGGAATATTGAATTGATCGCACGATATTTAAGCATCTATTATTGTCCACATTTTTTGTACTCAATACATACACACATTTGCTTGGCAAATCGGCAATAAAACATCTCTGCTGCCCCAGTGGGCCCGGAGTGTTGGCTGCTGGGTTTTTAGTCCATTTTCCGTGGAAAAACAATGGACGCAAACTTTTGGAACCCCTTCTCCCATTCGAGTCACTGTAGATTGAGAACTGGCCGATCTACCGAATTGGGACGCATCCTTAGACTCTGAGAACAGGCCCGGAGTTTTCGGAAGTGGAAGTGACAAGCTAAAGGGAACTCATTCCCCTGAAAATCTAGAGATCTTCCATCCGGTCTCGATGGTCATAGAATTTTTGGTGTGAATTGTTTTAATTAATGTATTATTTGTAATCTTCCCATTTTCTTTGTCCAAAACACCGGCACGGATTACACCTGGAATTCGGGCTGCAAGCCGTATCCGTTCGAACCGAACGCGTGGACCACATTCACGACGCCCGCATGCACCAGCAGCTGCACGAACTCTGCATGGACCAATAGCTACACGTCGGACAAGAAATTAGGTGCGAACAAAATTTTCTCCATAAATTCTTCGCCATATTGACCATTTCTAATTTAATGGTTGTGAATCTTGAACTCTCATTATCATTATTCAAAATTAAATATTTATAATATTTTTAATATAACATTATTTGATTCAGCTTCGTGGGTAGGCTGCCTGGAAGGACCCGGCCACGTTGCGGACATCGAGAACGAGATCAAGAACTATGGCTCCGTGGTGGCCGTTTTTGACGTTTACGAAGAGTTCTACTACTATACATCCGGTGTATACAAGGTGAATACAATGCTATGAACTTGATTTGATCATAGGACAAATACCCATTAGAAAATGATCAGATCATTAGGCGAGAATCTTTAGATGTATAATAAATATTGAGGCAGAATAAAATAAAATCATTCCATGTTTTCCTATTAGGATTGTTAAAACTAGTTAAAATTGGTGGAATTTTATAGAGTAGCAAGGATTCTCTAGTATCATTCCATGATTTATCAAAGCAGGATCGAAGCCATTCAGAGTGGGATGAAATCTGATTAGAGCTTGATCATCTCATCAGATTAATGAGATATTAGAATTAGATCCAGTTAATAATGAATAGAATCAGATTGAAAAATGAATAGCATCTCAAAGATCAAAAGGCTTCAAGGTCGAGATCAAATCAGAATTAGGGTTAGATCATTTTGTATAATTTGGATTCAAATCTAGCTAAAATCAATATAGGGCAGAATAGCATAATGATCAAAATATAAAGCACGCAGATCAGATTTTTATTAAGGGCTAAATCAGAATAATGATCAGAATAGGATCTAATCAGATTATTTATACATGACGGTTCAATCGCAACAAAAATGCATTTTGCAGCTGACCGACCCCTCCGGCTATGTGGGTCCCCGCGCGATCCGACTGATCGGCTGGGGCACCCAGAGCTGTTCGGAGGGCACGAGTACCCCGTACTGGATGGCGGTGAACTCGTGGAACATCAACTGGGGCGAACAGGGCTTCTTCCGGATTGCCAAGGGCGTGGACGAACTGTCCATTGAGTCCTGGGGCATCTTCTTCGGGGACCCAGCGGTGTAAAGAAGTGGTTGTCGAGAAATAAAAAAGTATGGACTAATGTACCATAATATGTAAAAGATTGTTGGTATATTGTATCATAATAATCGAAAAAGTTTTTGGTAAGATGTATGATTGAACCTTTCATGAATGTTCCAGTATGTTGTAATAAGCTAATGATATAAGATGGAATAAAAATATATTACGAAAAAGTTTTTGGTAAGAACCCAACGATACCATAGAATAAATAATCTCTAGGTTGCGTTTAGCCTGTGAGTTATAAGGTGCTGTGACGTTAAAAAATCACCACATGTTGTAGTCCGATCAAAAACTTTTTTGTTAGACCTGTTAGACCGAAAGTATAAAAAGCAAAAAGTGTTCAGAATTTTATGCATTATCTTATGGTATTTATAATTTTACGAAATTCGAACAAAAACTTCGAAATTTTGGGCAAAAACCGTATTTTCGATATTTTCGAAAAATTTCGAATCTTTGGTTCGAATTTCGTTAAAAATACCATAAGATAATGCATAAAATTCTGCACAATTTTTACATTTTATACTCTAACAAGTCTTTGGTCAGGCTACAGCATGTGGCGGTAACGAACGACCTAGCACCGAGTTATAACGAATGGCGCTCAAATGGTAGGATCTAAAATCTGTGCCGATGTTTTACAAGGCTTTTGGTTTGATGGATTAAAGAGAATTAACAATCAATTTTTGTTGCAAAAAGGAATTGAGTCTGGCAATTGTGCCAGAATACTCCGGACTTTTTTCGTCCCTGGCCAGACGCCATAAAACTTTGCTCACCAACCAGCATTTTCAGGTGCATTATTGCACATGTTCTACATTTATTGCACATGTTCTACATGATTATGGTTATATCCGCCTAGTTCACCCGTTTATTATCTTTTGGTTATCGTCCCCGAATTTTGAAAATTGTTATTTAACGACCAATTATATGTAATGATATTAAAAAATTTATTTGTTTCTTATGTAATTTGTTCGCAGGATTATTTCTACATTATCCAAAAATTTTTTTTGGCGCGTTTTACATACGAACTAATTTAATTTATCTTAAGAGACCAAATTTTCATTTGAATCCCAAAACCTTCTCACAGGCCCATAAAATTCCACTTTTCTGATTTCGGAGGGATTGTAATACTTAGGGTGTAACATAAATTCGCGACCCTCCTAATAAAGGTATTTTAAAAAATTCGTAACTTTGGAATTTGGCTGTCAATTTTGGTCAATTTTTTTGAAGAAAAATATGTTTTCGTTCATTATTGCCTGAAAAATTCATTTGTAAGCAATATTTTAAATAAGTTTGAATTTTACAATAAAGATACCCAAAATTCACATCCAGCCATATTTTTCTAGGATCTCTAGCTGAACTATCCCGCCAAAAGCCATCTAGCTGAACTATCCCGCGATGGATAAAATAAATTTAGAGCCTCCTTTTTTACCATTCAGGGGTGCCATCCACAATTTATTTGATCTTCAACCGAACTCTTCGCGATGAATGTTTGTGCTTGTTTTGCCGGTGACAAAAGATTGAACCCATCAATGCGATAAAGGCGGCCTGGAAATGATCATTATTATTTCGTGCTAGTGCATTAAAAAAGTGCCAAATGTGGAATAGAATTAATTGTCCTTAAAACTTTTTTGTTAGACTTGTTAGACAAAAGGTATAAAATGCAAATTGTTCAGAATTCTATGCTGATTCGAATGGTATATTTTCCCGAAATACCGAAAAATACAGGTTTTAGGGGATATTTCGAACTTTTTGGCCGAATTTCGGAAAAAATTTTTTTTATACCATTCTAATTAGCATAAAATTCTGAACAATTTTGCCTTTTATACTTTTTGTCTAACAAATCTAACAAAAAAGTTTTAGGCCAGACTGACCAAATTGGCCACTTTTAAACCACATTTGGCACTTTTTTAATGTTCTAGCACTTATTATTTTTTGTTCAATTTTTTAATCAATGTTTTCCCAAAAATGGTCAATTCCATTTTATATAAAGATATTCCATTATTTTGAGGGGCGCCGGGAAAATTTTTTTGAAAAATTATAGAATTTTCCTGGTGAATTTGGATTCTTTTTTTGGTAGTCGTTTTAGAATTTTGTTGAATTTTACACTAATATTTAGCAATTTTGGAGGGTTCGGCGATCCCTACATGGACCGCCGGAGAAAATTTTGGAAATGTGACTCTCTTCTGAAGAAATTTAGTCATTTTTTCTAAAAAAATATTCAATATATTTTTAAAATTTGGGGAAGACAACAATTTTTTTCGAACATTTTACGATTCTTATTAGTGGTGCAATTTTCCTTAGACGGATATGGCGGATAGTATCCGCAGATGAGAAGCTCATATCCGTTATCCTTCCTAATCCGTCTGAGATTTTGATAATTTCATACCGTATATTGGGTCTGAGATTTTGAAAATATCCGTCCGTGTCCGCGGATAATCCATATCCGTGTGCATGCCTGCTTACAATTGCAGCTTTAAACAGAATTTGAAAAAATACAAAAAGGACTTTGTATTTTAGAGTGATCAACAAAATTTATAACTTTATGTAAATTGATAAAAGTTTTTTTTAAAGTTCTCGATACCGGATATCGAGTTGGTTTTGACATCTTGATACCACCAATACCATCTCTGTACCGCGTGTAAAACAAAAAATTTTTTTCGTACGAAGAAAAATATTTCCTTTTTATCTAAAGGATTAGATAATTTTTATTGGACAATCTCAAGGATAATGAAGGATGAAAATTGGAAAATAAAATTACATAATTTTGGATGAAAATTAAATGTTTAAACATCAAGCATGATTTTTGTAAAATAATTTGGAGATTGGAATAGCATTTTCTAGTTGAAAATGAGCTTACAATGTTTGAAAATTAAATGGCATAATTTGAATATTTGAAAATTAGATGGTGTAATTTGTTGTCAGGTGGAACCACATGACAAATTGGAGAAATCGAGATCAGGAAAATCATGAAATGCAAAAATGACTATTATAGGAAGTAAAACTAAGCAATGGCAAGAAAATTACTGAATGGCATAATTTGTAATCAGGAACCTCTTGACTAATGGAGAAATTGAGAAAAAATGGCTCAAAAATGGAATGTGCGAGATGGGCATTATCGTCCATTTTTAGCATTTGGTGGGTGGAAATTGGTAAATCTGGTTCAGCTGATGGTTTTTTGCCATTTTTCGGATCAAGTGCCATTGCGCAGTTGGCGGGTCTTCCAGATAGGCTGAATTAGCCTTGCCAACAACATAATATGCCAAAATGCATGGGCACAATCTTGCACTTTCCTTTTTGGGCCACTTTTCATTTGCGTTAATTTTCTGGGCAGAAGTTTGCTATAAAAGCACCCAGCAGGAAAATGATGGCCAACATACCTGTCCAGGG
>LDKF01000029.1:95019-124406 GCA_001026735.1 Rotylenchulus reniformis
CCCCGATTTTTTCAAAATCCCCGTCCCCGTGCTACCCTAACTCGAACCCAAAATAATGGAGACTGCAGTCTGCAACACTATCCACTATGCTACAAGTGCATATAAGTGAGTGGATGACATTTCTGACTGATTGTTATGCAAATTTTCTCCTTCAAAATATTTTCTCCCTCAAAAAATAGAGTCGAAAAATAGTAGCCCCCTCTTCAAAACTGAGGTTGAAATACAAATCCCCCCCCTGCAATTAGTCCCCCCCCCTGTAATAGACCCCCCCTCTGGAGGGGGGTTGAAAAATAAATCCCCCGGGGGGTCTAATACAGGAAATACGGTAATTGTACAGTAATTTCGCTTACCATTGTGCAGTACCATGTCGAAGTCGCCTTGCTGTGCCTCGCGCTGCAATTTGCCCAATGAGCGTGCGTTCACATTGCCCATGTCGCCGAAGACCGAAAATCTTGGAAGAGATATTTTTCAAAATTTTCGATTTTCAAAAAAAAAATCTGACAAACTTGTAGCCTCCTTCAGGCCTCTCTTTCAGACCCACGAATGAGAAAATTGAGCTCCAACCATACTGGGATCCAACGCGGTAAACTGGGGGAAAATTGATAAAATGTTGATTTTAAAGTATTGAAATCAAATTTTGAATTAATACACTAGAAAAAACATCAAATTATCAAGGACTAGAAAATAAAAAAATTAGGATCCGGTTATTGGATGCTAAATTCCTTGAGATAGTAATAGACTTTAAAATAGACGTTAATTGACAAAAAAGGCTAAGATTATTTTTTTATCCAGGTTTTTATTGCATTTAATGGAATTTTTAGCTCAAAAATGCTCAAAATAATTTTTTAAAATCACCTTTAAAAGCTATATAAAACTAAAAATATGTTTTTGGTGCATATTTCACTAAACAATTGAATATTTCATCGAAAATAGCTTATTAGAATATCAAAATGATTGTCCTGTATTGATTACTAGATCAATTGCGAAGTACAATAGATTGTCTTACAGTAGCGTTGTCCGGGCACCAACCCCTCCAACAAGGCTCGATGGGTATACCGCTTCACTTTGTCAGTGCCGCCGTCCACAAAATAGTCCACCTTGGCCATGGCTTCGCGATCTAAACTACCGTACTCGATGCCCCATTCCACCAGTGATTGAAAGGTGTCGTCAAAGGTCAACCAAGTGACCCACATACGGCCCGGATCCCCGGCATAGGACAGGTGCACTTGCTCGGGCTGGCCATAGAAGGGGCCTATCAAATAATATGTATTTATGTTTTTATTTTTTATTTTACAACTTTACACACCATACATTTTTGTGATTTCTATTGAATGATATAAAGATAGCTGCTATGATGCCGCATTTCCTCTTCTCCTATAAATCTCGGTTTTCGAACCCAAGAGGCTCATGGATCGCCCAAAAAAACTAATTTGATTTACCCAATTTTAAAAAAGCAATTATTTATTTTTGGCTGATATTTTCTAAAAAATATAAGCCTTTCTCTTCTATTATAAGACCTTGGGTTTAAAATTTTAAGGTCTATTTCTTTTATGATTTATATTTTTTGATCAGCTAAAATTGAAACTTTCAATTTTTCTTAGGTGTCAAAACAAAAAGAAATAATTAATTTATTATTTTTATCAGTTCTGGACAAAAATTCGTGAAAATTTCGCTTCTGTACCTTTGTTGATGTTTTCATCGACTTTCCAATGTGGCTTCCTCTGTGGATCTTCTAGCAAAATTCGGTTTTTCTTCTGCTCATTTTGATGATGGTTATAGTGATAGTGATGGTGACGATGGGTCCATGAAGATCCCAGAAGTACAAATAATACAGAGATTAGAAGCATTTTGAGGAAAAATGCAAAAAGGTAAAAAATGATTAAAAATAAATGATCCGATTCATTGGGAAGAATAGAACTGGCGTTAGTTGTACCGTATCAAAAAATATTTTCATACGAAAATAAAAGGAAACGGGCCAAAAGAATTATTTTTAGTCCCGTTCGGTTTTTACCGATTTACCGATTAATTCCGCGAAGCTTGTTATCATCTTATCCGGAATCTGTTATCTGTACCAAATAACAGCCGGGGAGACGGAGACAAAATAGACAATTTCGATGATTTTGGATGTTTTTAATGGAAACGAAATTTGCTCAAAAATAATATTGATCCAAAAAAAAAGTTTTTAACTACTTTTAAAGTTTATTTTATTACAAATTTTAAAAGCAAATGGATGGTTTAAAAGTTGAAATAAGCAAATTGATCATATGGAAAAAATCCGACTTCCCATTAGCAATGTTACCTGCGATGAATCATAGAAATGAATAGCCAGTAGAATTGGGTAATTTGTACAATTTTGCTTATTTTACAACAGCGGATGATCAATCGGACTGTCGAAGTAAATAAATTTGCTCATTCATTACACATTTATCACTTATTTAGAGTAAATAAAAAATGAATTTGTGTAAAAAAAATACTATAGAGCAAAAAATCAGCTACAAAATGAGATAATATTCATTCAAATTGCTTCACTGTTAAAAAAAATTATGGCCAAAAACTGTAAATTTGGTTTGTAGAAACTAGAAATCCGTTTCGTGATGCACGAAAACGAATTTCCAATCATTATTTCCGCTTGTACGCCAGAAGTAGGTAAGTCAAAAATATTTTAGATTTTTGTGTATTAATTCGGATATATATCTTTTTCTTAAAGTATAAAAATTTAATTTAAAAAATTTTATCGAAGAAAATAACCTGAACAAAAGCTTCTAAAAAATTTTTATAAAGTGGATCTGATGTTATAATTCTGATCTATTAAGGTTAAAAAACAAAGAGCTTCTTCTATAAATAATAAGAATCTGTCTAATAAATGTAAGAAGTTAATAAAAACTAATCAAATTCTTGGCCAAATGGGCTAAAAGGAACCCAAGGGCTAGTCCCATTATCCGAGGCAAAATTTGATCGTGAATAAATTTTTAGTACATACCAGCGTTTTTCTGTTCCGACTTAATCTGTTCTGTTCCTGTTCTGTTCCTGTTCTGTTCCTGTTCCTGTTCTGTTCTGTTCCACGCTCTGAGAACAGNGAAAACCGGACAAAATTTCGAAATTTTCCTCGCAACTCTTCAATTTTTTAAAAAAATTTCACAGACCGGAAATTTTTTCTAACTTTTTCATAGAAGTCGAAAATTTTTAAATAATTTTTCCAAATCTAAATTTTCAAAAACTTTAACATTTTTATATGTTTCAGTTGGAGATCGGACCCAGATCCTGGCCCGGACTTTTCCGGGGTCCGGAAAAGGGGGGAATTCTTAGAAGGATGGAAAATCGGGAGGAAAGAGGAAAATCGGAAAAAATTGACCAATTTTCTTAAAGGTTAATCTAATGTTCACCTACTTCTTAAATTTTTTAAAATTTCTTTAAAATTTTCCCAATTAAAAAACTTCATTTTTTAATTTTTGATAATTGAAATTTTTCTAAAAATAAAAATTTAAAATTTCTATTTTTAAAATTGATTTTAATAATTTAGGCAAAGGACAGATAATTTCAAAATATTTCAGCAAAATTTAGAAGCAAAATTCTATTGGAACAGATTAGGAACAGATTTTGACTGTTCTGCTTAATCTGTTCCTGTTCTGTTCCTGTTCTGTTCCAAATTTTGAGAACAGAACAGGAACAGAACAGACAGAAAAATTTTGGAACAGGAACAGAACAGATTTTCTGTTCCGACTTTCAAGAACAGAACAGGAACAGAACAGATTGAAAAATCCTGGAACAGAAAAACGCTGGTACATACTGACACCAAGTTGCCCCGCGGAAGCTCTTTATTATAATAGACCTTACTACTTTACACCGTGACCGGTCAATTCGACAGTGGACATTTCGACAGTGAAATCCTATTACAAAAATAAAAATTTTAAATGGTATTTTTAAAAAAATCAGAAGAAAATTGCACTTTGTATTCCTCATGAAAATGAAAATTTTTTATTCTTCAAAAAAACAGGCCTTGTATAGGCTATCCAAAAAATTTAAGGCCACAGTTTTTTAAAAATGGATGTTTCATCAAATTTCCACAGGCCTCGTTTTCAAAAAAATTGTCTCGAATTTTCAAAAAAAAATCAAGGCCTCGAATTTTTAAAAATTTTTATAGGCAGGATTTTTAAAAAAAAATTTCACCATTGATAATTATAGCCCAGTCGTTTTTATATAAAAATTAAAGCTTCTATCGAAATATCGACTATCGATTATCGAATTGTCCACTGTCGAAAAGTCCGGGCGCCCTCTACACGATTGGTTTTCATATATATGCGAATTCCCATTTTACAAAGAAAACATTTCTTATACAGATTTAAAAAAACATTTCATTTTAAGCCATTTTTAACATCTTTAGACATTTATTTTATGTATACAAGAATTCCATTTTCGCGTTTTGTTTGGATCCATTTGGACTTCGGAATTTTTTAATAACATTTTACTGTTACTATTGATGAATCACAGTTAAAAAGGGGCATGAGAAAATGTTAGGTTATTAAACAATTTTATGATCACAGGACGAACCAAATACTTTTAATAAAACTATTTTTAAGGCACCTTATACAATCTATCATTCCAAAAAATTACTAGTTTGAAAATTTATCAGGTCCGTTTTTGAACTATTTTATTGTATACAGTAAAATTCCCTGTATACATTTACTGTATATACTGATAAGTATATTTGACGAAATGATGTGAATATTCAGAAGTTTCAGAGGAGGCTCTGAAGAAATATAAAAATGTTGCATAAATCTATAAAAAAAGGAGATGAAAGGTTTTAAATGAACAAAATTTTGTTGCCAAATTTCAAAAAAAAAAATCCCATACAACTCACTCAATACAAATATTGGCATATTTCGTATGGAAAATAGAGTTCAAAATATTTTTTACCAAAATTACGTAGAAAAATACGTAGCACGATGCTGTTCTGTATGTACTTAGATACTGTATTAAAATATTCAGAGGCAAAAAACAGTAGACAAAGTACAGTATTATGTATCCATTACGGTGCCATTCAATTAAAGGAATTACAGTATTCTTCTGATTTATGTAATTGCGTCCAATGCATCTTGGCATCCCATCCCTTTTTAATTCTCTTTTTTAGACGCCATTTCAAAATGGCCGAAAACAGCTTCCGCATCCCCTTAACTCTCTTCTTCACTACCCTGCTGATAATGATGTTCGGCCAATTCATGGGTATTTGGCAATAACTAATAAGTGTCGTGTCGCTGTAATAAATATATATACCAAAACATATATACCTAATAAGACTAAAAAAATAAAATGATACAATAATGCAACTAAAGGATGGCCAGAGGTCCCATAGCCCTCCACATGTCATATCGAGATCGAAAATTTAAGATGATTTCGATTTCAACCAATAGCTTAGTTTATAGTAGGTACTGTCAGGGATAGAAAGTCCGACGAGGCGAGGGATTTTGGATTGAATGGGATTTGGCTGCTAGGACGTTAAAAAAGTGCCACTTTGGTCAATCAAAATAAATTTTTTTAGAAGTTTGTTAGGCCAAAAATATGTCCTGCAGAATTTTATGCTTTATCTTATGGTCTTTTTTTGAAAAAAAATCATATACTTTTGGTCTAAGTTTTTAATTTACATGGTCTTAATGGCCATTAAAGGGATTATCTTTTTAAAGACCCAGAACCAGAACCGTGTATATCCCTCTACCCACTTAAGCAACCCCGGTAACCACTGGAAATGTGTTGTCCTCCATGGAGCCGCCGCAACCAGCTGAAGCCACGAAACGTTCTGATTGCTTATTCTGATCGTTCACTTCTGATAAACACTCTTCTGATTTTAGGCCCTAAGGACATGGAAAACTGCAGCAAATATTTGCCAGAGTTGGAAATGCGAAACAACCGCAGTTGCACCCATGGTGACAGGTTCGTTTCAAAAAATCCTCGTGGCAAGTGAGATCACGTCACGCTAAAAATTATCTATCGATTTAACGTGATCTCGCGTGAAATTAATGTCATTTATGCTCAACTCTGATGTCTATCCTTGTAAACTCTGTTAGAAAATATATTAAAAATCAACTGCTTTTCTATAATTTTTTTTTCTAAAAATGGCGACTTTTTTAGAATTTGTTATTTTTTCAGCTTACTGGGGATAAAATTTAAAAAATACTTAATAATCTCAGAAGAAATGAAATCCTGCAACATTCTAGGGAAAGCTTCATTCATTATAGCTTCAAAAATTGAAATTCTTATGAAACTGGTTCTCGAATAATGAATTTGAGTGGAATTATAAAATTTTTAGATTATATTTTATTTTAAAGGGGAACGGTAAAATTAAAGTAGGGTTGCATAAATCCCCGCGGGGACGGGTCACCGCGGGGACGGGGACTGACGACCCTCGCGGGGACGGGGACGGGGACGGGGACAGATTTTCGCGGGGTCCCCGCGGGGTCCCCGCGGGGACAAGAAAATTTTCTGTCTTTTAATTTTTGAAAAAAAATTTCGAGAAAAAATAATTTTTCTTAAACAAAAATCGCTTTAAATAAATTAATGTATTTAAAAAACCAATTTTTTATACCAATTTTAATTATAAAATAATTTTTCTTAAGCCAAGATTTGGGAATAGTTTGTATTTTCATCGCTAGCACTTAAAAATTTTCAAAAGTTGATCTTAAAAATGGTCATCTTATCCATTACCCAAAATGGATAAGAATTTTGAGAAAAATTTTTTGAATTTTAGTGAAAAATTTTAGAAAAAAAAAATATTAGAAATTTACAACCTAAAGTTAGCCGGCGGCCCCTACAGGGGGCGCCGGAGAAAAATGTTGAAAACACATCTCTTTTCAAGAATTTTAATCACATTTTTTCTCGATTTTAATAATTTTTTCTAATCAAAATTTCCTCTAAACCTCGAAATTTTTGATCGAATTCCGTCGATTTCCTCATTCTTAGGGGTGCATTTTGTCCCCGTGTCCCCGCGGGGACAAGGCCGCGGGGACGGGGACTGGCGACCCTAGCGGGGACGGAGACGGGGACGGGGTCCCCGCGGGGTCCCCGCGGGGACCCCGCGGGTAGCGGGGACCCCGTGGCAACCCTAAATTAAAGTGCTACCGCCTAAAGATCATTTCCAATTTTTAAAAAGTTAAAAATTCAAAAATAATAATTTATTGGAAAGAAACTTTCCTTATCAAAAAATGACAGTTTTCCTCGAAAGGATTTGAAACTCGTTAGAATTTCGTCAGCTTAAAATATCATTTCCAATCGACAACCGCAGAAATTTGATGAGGAATTTAACCATATTTATTCTTCCTCTGATACATATAAGATCCCACTCGTAAGGATTGAAAAAAGCTTATTATCTAATAGGCCATTTCTGTGAAAATGAAAAATTATAAACAAAATTCGATGTTTTCAATTCGGATGAGGAAATTTTCATTTACAGCGAGATGCGGATTTGCTACCCGGCCGTGTTGTCGGAAGGCGATCCCATCCGAAAGATCAAACCATCGCGCCGCTTCAGTATTTTTGCCGCCAACAAACCGGAAAACCGCGAAGCATGTCCCACTGGGGAAGGAGCTCAAAAGTACAGGTATTGTCCATTTAATTAAAAAATCCCAACTTAGAAAATAAAACCGAAAATCCTCATATTTTGGCCCAATTATTTGCTTGATGTCAATTTTTGTGTCCAATTGTCCATTTTTCCTTACAACGGAACATTTTCTACTGTTATTCGGAATTTAAATAATCTATTCCTGCCATTTTGTAGAGCATGCACGATAATCGCGGTAAATTTAAGTAGTAAATGCCCTTAGAGCTAGGAAGCAAAGATATTGAATTTTTGAAAATAAATATTAAATAAACGGTCGTTCATTCACGCGGTTCATCCGCCAATCGGGATGATACCGATCGTACATCAATAATTGCTATTGAGCGACGCGCCATTAAAACTATTGGAATTTATTATATATTAAAAAAAATGAATATGAACCAACAAATAATCATGATTAAGATTTATTAAAAATCGAACGATGGATGGCATCCCAGTGTGTGTGGATGATCCGTGTCTATAAACGGCCGTTGATTAAAATTTAAAAATTCAAGCTTAAGGGCATTTAGTATTTAAATTTACCGCGGTTATCGTGCATGCTCTACAAAATGGCAGGAATAGAATATTCAAATTCCAAGTAACAGTAGAAAATGTTCCCTTGTTAGATAATATAACTTTCCCAATTTTCAAGGACTCGGACGGAGCCTATGTTTTTTTTATTCAAAAAAATTGACAAATGTTATACCTATATTTTTTGCAAATAAACTTCATAAAATTTCAGAGATGAGTTTGGGAGTGGGAGCATGTCCAACGGATTTTTGGATGATTACCATCAGCTCTTCTTGTCTTTGATCGTACATGAGGGGCCCAAATGCGGATTGGTACTGGAAAAAATAAAACAAATTGGATAAAGGTTACAGAAACTTTTCAGATCCCTGATCAGTGGGAGTATTAAATCAATTGTCCAAGATTAAATTGACCAAAGTAGAAAAATTTAATTTAGTAATTTTTTAAAGAATTTTTTCTGCTAATAAGTTATGTATATAGATACCGTATTTTCCTCTATTGAATTCCCACCCTGCATTAGAAATTCACTCTCCAATAGACCCCCGCCTTTCCAGAGGGATTGAAAATGGGTCCAAATAGAGTTTACGGTATGATATGTAATGTTGGAATTTTACGATTGATTTGAACCCAAAAAATTGGAATCGACGAAAATCATGCTTATGTTTGTTGTTTCATGAGCCAATATTATTTAAAAATATAAGCTGCTCTCTAATATAAAGGACCCTTTAATAAAGGGATCCCTCGTAGGGTGGTGGAAATAAAATAATGCCTCCCGCATCCTATATCAGAGGATCTTACAAAATTTTAAATATATATATATGAAAATGCAAAAAGTTGTCAAAATTCAACAGAAAAGAACGTTTAATTGTCAAATTGTCAAAGTTTGTTGCACAATATTTTCTTTTCAGAAGAATTAGAAGAATAATCAACAAGATTCAAATCCATTTTATTTCGTTAAAAAATAACAAAATTATGGTTATAACGCGAAATTTTATTGGATAATTCACTGATTATCATGCAAAAAATTTCTCTTTCTGCTGGTTATGTTTGTATCACTACGAAAATAATTTGCCCACTTCATCATACAATTAAATGAGGTCAAAAAATAAGACCCTCTCTCTACCGCTGAGCTTGAAAATTAAGACACCATGGGATTCTAATATAGTTTTTACGATACTATAGCTATCGTACCATGCTTCAATGATATTTGCTCAAATCGGTCATATTTTACTGCACTACTTGAATATGATGTCTTGCGATATTTTAAATTTTTATAGGAGATTGCCACGACGAATGCTACGACTGATGGGACAACAACAAATGCGACGACAACAGCATTGGAAACAACGAATACAACCGAAGCAACAACAACCGCAACCACCAGAAAGAAAACAACAACAAAGATGGTCACCACAACCCCAGCTCCAACGGCGGTTAAGAACAAACTGGTTCGTGTAGGACATTATTATATCCTGAGTCGTTTATTGAGTCGTTTGTGTGCCGAAAAGTGTCAATTACAAAAATAGGGGGAAAAATTCAATTTTATTAAGCAACTTTGCATATTTTTATTTAAAAAAAAAACTTTAGACTCAGACCCTAGAAAACACCAGATCTGAAGAATTTGGGTCTGGGTTTCTTCATAAAAACCTGATTTTCTGGGGATTTATGGGTTAAATCACCAGAAAACTCCAATCCCGGAAAAAACAGAAAACCCCAGATCTGGGCCCAACCCCAGTCCGATCTTTAATAGAAATTTAAAAACATGCTAGACCAAGAGCTAGAATATAATTATTTTATGTAGAATTTTATGTTCTTTTTTTTTCTTTTTAGTTTTCTCATGTTCCGACAAAAATTCGAAATTTTCGAACATTTCAAGAAAGAGTTTTTCGCTAAAATTTCGTACTTTTTGTCGGGAATTCAAAAAAAAACAATAAACAAAAAAGGTTCAAAAGATAAAATATAAAATTTCAGGTCAAATTTGCCTTTTGTCGTTTTGGTCCAACAAGGTCTAAAAAATCTAAAAAATAACACACGGAAGACACCGTTTTGACATTATGCATTATTTGAAGAAACGACTTATTAGCACCTCTAGTCGGATGTGATGCTTATCTTCTGTCATCGCAGGTGCCAAAATCCTACGATTTGCTCAAAGAACTCCGAGATGGTTGCAAAATCACCATATCTGCCCAACTGCCGAGTATGTTCGTATTTTTATTTGTTTTTTTTTGGTTTTTTGACATTTTTTTTGGCATTTTCGAAAGTTTATAAAAGAAAAAATTTTCGGAACCTGTTTTATAAAAGGGATAAAATCAGTCGCCAGTGGAAAAACGAAAATAATCATTGNAACTGCCGAGTATGTTCGTATTTTTATTTGTTTTTTTTTTGGTTTTTGACATTTTTTTTGGCATTTTCGAAAGTTTATAAAAGAAAAAATTTTCGGAACCTGTTTTATAAAAGGGATAAAATCAGTCGCTAGTGGAAAAACGAAAATAATCATTGATGCTATGTCATTTAAAATGTTTATGAAATATGAAAAGCTACAATTAAATACGAAAAAAAATAAATCTTCAATTCCAGACAAAGGGACATTCGTCATCCGTCTGTTGAAGGATTACCCTGAACCCATCACAGGATGTAAGTTATCAATTACCATACATACCGTAAAGGCTCTAAAATAAGACCCCCGGCTTATTTTTTTCAAACCCACTCAAAGGGGAGGCTTATTTTAGAGCACGGGCTTATTTTAGAGGCAATACGGTATATTTTATGGGACGCTAAAAAGCCATTGTGGCCCGGGGTGCACACCTCCTCACTTCTCGAAAAATCTAGAATAATTAGGCAAAAATCTTGGAAAAACTGGCATTTTATATAACAATCAAATTTCTTCTAAAATATTTATTTTTTCCATTAAATCTTTCAGAAAAACAAAAACTTGCTTAAAATGTTTTATTGTAAAAATTTAAACTGCAGGAAGGCTGCTGTTGGCCTTGATAAGGGTCACCGGTTAAAATTTTGAAAATTTACATATATTTTGCCATATAGGCGCTTTATTTTGCTATAATTATTAATTTAAATTGTTTTGTCATACATATAGTTTGCTCATTTTCACTATTGAAGAGTGGCGCGGAGAAAATTTTTCGGGTTTAGGCTCATTTTCTCATAAAAATGGTCGAACGAAATCATGATCTTGAAAACCTAGTAAACCTGGCAATCTTAAAAACCTGGCAAATTTCCAGAACCTGGCATTTGCTAGGTATCTAGGGTAAAGTATGTGGTCACCAAACTGTGAAAAATTAATTTTAGACTTTTTTAAATTTAAATATGCAAATATAATTTTTAATTAGTTTAAAAAAACTTTGAATTCCATTAATAACCCATAATTTATCTTCAGAAGACCAATGAATCCAATTTTACTGTTAGAAACTACCTAGTCATTGATTCAATTTCGGCGCAAATTTCGCATTATCGTAAAAACTTATTAAGTCCCCACACTGCCTTAAAATCCCGCCTTCAAATAGACCCCCCCCCACTCTGCAGAGGGGTCAAAAATAAGACTATGCCACGTTTTAGGACCCCATGGACCTTACCAAATCTTACCTTACTTCTTTTTTATCTTACCATATTCTTTTTCTAATTATTCTTAAAATATTTTTTATAATTTTGAAAAATTTCAAAATGGTTTTGCTATATAAGCCTAGTTGGGACATAAAAATAACCATATAATATGCCTAAAATAGACATGGTATATAAAAAACTCACCCTACTCATTATATACAGACAATCTACCGTATTTCCTGTAATGAGACCCTACTGTAAAAAGGCCCCTCCCTCTAATAATGAGCCGTCCTCCCCTCCCTCCTTAGCAGGGAGGGGTAAATAAAAATACGAGGGGAAAAATAAATATAGGTTAGGGGATGAAAAATTAAAGACTTTTAGGGAAATACGGTAATTTAATATAAGAACCATAATTTAATATTTTATAGGAAATAGGATAATTTAATGGAATTTATAGTGGCCGAAACAATGTTCGAGATGGGAGTGACGGATAAACTGATCACATTGAAAATGCGCAATAAGTACAAGAAGGTAAGGCCTGTACTATCCGCTGGTATGGCGACATACTTAAATATTTTTTTGTTGCAATTTTAGCTTCATATGATATTTTTCAAGCCAGTTCGATAATAATTACTCGGATTTTCCAAAAAAAAATTATTCGGAGATTGTTGAGCAATCCGTTAATGGAGCCATTAAAATTAAACATTTGCAATGCAAAGTTTTTTTGTTGCGGAAATTGGAAAAAAGGGCCCTTTTTTGGATGGTGGACAATTTTGTAAATCATATACCTGCCTCTCTCCCCCCCAGAATTGACTTTGTCTCATTTTGAAATTTTTTATATCATAAAATAGTAAATTAAATATCAATATAACAATTTGCCAGCTGTATATTTTTATTTTTTAAGCCACTAGATCGCAAAGATTACATACATTTGTTGGACAAACAAAAGTTCGAATTGGAGATCCGTGTGTATGACAACGAACATGAGAAAAAATGCGCGGTGTATGTTGATGGAACATTTTTGCGCGATTTATGGAATGACGACCATTCGCTCTGGGCCAGCAACTACATCCATGTAAAAAGCGGTGCTGGGGAGTTAAAAAACCGCATGTCCCAGTCTGGCCGAAAACTTTTTTGTTAGACTTGTTAGAGCAAAAGTATAAAGGTAAAATTGTTCAGAATTTTATGCTGATTCGAATGGTATTTTTATTTTTTCGAAATTCGGCCAAAAAGTTCGAAATATCCCCTAAAACTGTATTTTTTTACTATTTCGGGAAAATTCGAAATTTTTGTTGGAATTTCGAAAAATTAATAATACCAGAAAATAGAACACAAATGCAAAATGGCTTTTTATACTTTCGACCTAACAACTACATCATTTGGCGGTTCCACCCATTGAATTGGGAGCTACTTTTGAAATTCAAAGAATGCTTGTGGTACATTACTGTTTCATGTTTTTTTTTCTTTAAATCAGCACAGTAGGCACCTTTTCAGTGTTCGAAATTCATTGAAAATTTTTAGGGATTTTGAAAAGGTGCGAACAATCTTTACCTTATGCCCTTTTCTGAGCTTTTTAATTTTCGGATTTGTTTAAAATTTTTACAAGTTTTCGGGAAACTCATCAGCAGAGTGTAAAGGGAAAAATTGACTCGATATTTAATTTCGCCCATTGCAGATCGAAGGTGATCTGAAGCCCGTTGGAACAAACCCAATCAAGGTGGAATGTGACCCGCCGAAGGTATTCGTAACATACCGTATGCAATTAAAAAATAACATTGCGAAATCAGCCAAAAGAATATAATTAATAGGGCTTGAACTTTTAGGGAATTCCCTATTTTGAAATTTGGATACTGAATCTGAATTTAACATCAGAATTGACGATCACGCCATTTCACATGAGTTTTACACGAGATCAGGTCACGTCAAAAACTTTGATTCTCCTTAACTGTTATCAGATTTGGGTTCATTTCTTGGGAATTATTGCGACTAATTGTTAGTGCTTAGTGTTTGTAATAAAAACACAAACAAAATGATCGAAACAAAATAAAAAAACCATTTAAAATTAAAATTCTAACACAAGTATTTTTCAAATAAAACTTTCCAACCAAAGGGACCTGCGCCATTGATCGATCGGTCTTATAAGTTGGAGAACGAGAAGCCGATAGAGTTAGAACTTGTGGATTTTCAAATCAATGGCACAGGAACACTTACTGTGTATTTGCTGAAGGGTTGTCCAAAATTCCAAATGACTGGTAAGAGCTAGAGTTTAAACTTTCTAGAAAAACACGTACCAATAGTCAGGAAGCATACATACTTTAACCGTTCATTCTCACGTACCAAAAAACATCTGCGAAAATACGGTACGTGAGTTATAACAAGACGCATAATACATAATATCGTACGAGTTTGAACTCTTCAAATGTTTTTTAAGATTTTCAACAAGAATTCAGCCTGCTTTAAGCTCAAAGACAACGGTAATTAACATAAGTGTAGTTAAACAGTTTTTTGCTGTTTTTTACTTCCAACAGAAACTTACAAAATCATATTAGGTATAAAAATTTGTTTTAAATGAAATTTGGATTTCTCAAAATTATTTACAAATTTTTAAAAAAATCGCAATTAAGTTTTTCAATCGAAAAATCATCTCTGAAAGACAGCTAATGGGATATGTTGGAAAATTAAAAAATCTATAAAAAATTTTAAACAACAGAAAAATTGAGATAATCGTCACGATTCGCCTATTTAAAATCGATTCGCTCTGATTCTCAAAGGTTTTCAACATGAACTTCGAATTTTGACCTCATGCCCTATAATTCATGTTTTTTGAACACAAAACATGGATTCAAAACAGAAAACATGAAATTTTTGAATAAAATCTATCTTATTTTAACAAATATTTATTCTTATTAGAAAATCGAAATTTTGAGCTCGCCAAAAACGATAAAAATTTTGAGTCACCTTGTACGTATCGAGATATTTACCAAAAAGGAGTTAAATAAAAAAACGCAGATCAGCATAAAATAATATATATTTGTTGAAAGTTTGTCAATTTTTGTTATTTACGACTAAAGAGTTGAAAAAAAATTACAACAAGATTCATTTTTCCGGCTGGAATTCCTTAATAAATGAAAATTTTTGAAACAAAAGTTACAAGGCGAAAGTATCAGATTTTCTTAAATTTTCTTTAGCTTTTGGTGTCGAATTTTCCGCCATTAGGGAAAATCGACCCAAAAAATACACCAAAACTCCATTAGTATTATTTATTTTTTATTTAAGACAAACATACTGATATTGGCAATCCTTAAGAATCAGTATCCCAAAAAAAATTTTTTTTTAATATGTACCTATCAGCGTAAAATCGACTCCTCCGGGGGTAACTTTTGACGCTGAATCCGATTCTGACGTCCATTTTAAGGTGATCGTCATCTGACGTCACTTTTTGACGCTGACGTCAAAAAAATTTTCATAAAATTTTTTTATTTTTCATATTTTTCGCAATTTTTACTACCAAAACAAAATGAATATTTTTGACTTCACTGATTTAATTCGTGACACAAATGGTGCAATTGCTTTTCTGCGCGAGCGCGAGATTCTTCGCTCTGGCTGATCCACCACAATATCCAGACGATGATTGTGCTCGCGAAATAGAGGACATTTTCGATGTTTTTAAGGAAAAATAATTTTTCATATTTTTTGACGTCAACTTCAAAAAATGACGTCAGATGACGCATTACCTTAAAATGGACGTCAGAATCGGATTCAGCATCAAAAGTTACCCCCGGAGGAGTCGATTTTACGCTGGTTGGTACATATTAAAAAAAAATTTTTTGGGATACTGATTCTTAAGGAACCCATTTTTGAAAATTAACTTTGGAAAGAATAATGCCTTTTTCTGTATTCTGTATAGTAATCAATGCTTTTATTTGATCATATATCTCATTATTAATTTTTGTCTTTTGAATATTTTCAGTTTTTTTAATTTTTTTTTGTTGCAGTTTGTATGCTGGCCTTGGAATACCAAATGACATTTGAAAAAGTTGAAAACGAAGAAGGAAATTATCGCATTAATGTTGCTGTCAATTCGCACAGGCGACAACCAGATGTAGAAAATTAGTTTATAATACTTAATTAAAAAATAATACGAAAAAATGAGAGGACTATTCAGAGATCAAAATAAAAAAAAACTTAATTTAGAAATTTTTTAATATTTCATAAAAAAATCTCTGAATAATGAGTCAATTAAGATCGGATTTCATGTAACAAGAAAACTGGTTCTTAGCTTTTTGTGCAGGTTATTAGATACTAGGGTGAGTAAAAGGTGTTCTTCAACCCTAGTTTATGCCGATCACAAGAAATTTGTTAATTATATATATTCTATTTTCATAACAAATTGTTCAAATTCAACAAAAAAAAATTCATTTTGTTTAATAAATAAATTACAGCCCGAAGGAAGAACAAGTCGAACAATCGCCGCAAACATCGGAGATGTTATAAACAATGATTTGCCAAAATTCAGCATCAAGATGAGTTTGGACAATGCCCGAGAAATAATGTTGAAGCTGGATGGCCAAGAATGGAAGAAGGGAACTTTGGTAGGGATGGAGCAGTGGGAGCTTGACACACATGAAGTATGTTGAGTTGTGGCCAAAAACGAAGGAGAATTGGTTATGAATTTGATCTAATAAAAAATTGAAAAAATGGGAAAATCCCCACGTAAGAAGTAGATCGCCGTGTCGGTAAGTGTGGATTTTACGGTTAAATTTAGAAAAATCAAAAAAAAAATCCCATAAAATCTCTTCTCTGGGCTATTTTTGAAATTTTTGCTTTTTTTGATCATTTTTTAAATTATCGAATTTTTTGCGTTTATGAAGAAATTAACACCATGAAAAAAATTTTTGACTAGCATTTTTGAATTTATCGTTCAATTCATCAATTAAAAATGGGTCGAAAAATAATGTCCCCCTCTTTACAGTTGAGATTGAAAATAAATCTTCCCCCTGCAATTAGTCTCCTCCTTCTAATTGACTCCTGTCCTCTAAAGAGTGGTTGAAAAATATGACCTCCGGGGGTCCTAATACAGGAAATAAGTAGGTTTAAAAAAAGCGGAACAATGAATTCAATGGAAAAACAGAAACATTTAGAATTAGAACCGAATAATCAGTTTCTCTTTTTTTAAAAATTTATTTTTGTTCTTTATAAAAATTATTTTTCAGCACGCGGACTTTGCGCATTTGCAGGTTTATTTTATTTATAATAAATGATTGTTATTGTACAATGTTGTCCCCTCTGCATATTGCCATGATAATGTTGTTGTTTTTTTTTAATTCACATCACCCCCAAGAAGATCCTCCCATCTTATCATGTAATCTTCCAGTAGATGACACGATATTACATCTTGAATAAGAGCATGGGCATGTTATCGGTGCTGGGTCTTTAAAAAAGGCCAATGTGGCCAGTCTAGCCGAAAACTTTTTTTGTAGCTTACTAGACCAAAGTTATAAAAAGCCATTGTGCAGAATTTTATGCTCTATCTACTGGTATTTTTTATTTTTCGAAACTCTACCAAAAAGTTTTATTCGAAATATCCCCTAAAACCATATTTTCGGTATTTCGGGAAAATTTCGAATGGCTGAATTTTGAAAAATTAAAAATATCTAAGCATAAAATTCTGCACAATAACTTTTTATAACCTTGGCCTAAAAAGCTTCAAAAAAAGTTTTTGCCCAGCCTGATCACATTGGGCCTTTTTTTTAAAGACCCAACGCCCATGTTATCGTACCATATAAGACATTATGCGTAAAAAGTGCTAGTACTTTACATAAAAAAGGGAATGATCCACCACAAATGAAAATTTTTAAATGCTTCTAGTACATATTTCAAAGTATTTTATGCAGCGATCAATGCTATTATTTTTGGCTTGAATGTCTTTCGGAATTTTCTATTTTTTTTTGAAATTTTTGAAAAAAATAGATTGAGGAATACAGTGATTTAAAAAGAAGAGTTTTTTATAACCAATACGAATGAGGAAGTTTTCATCCTTTTGTGCTCGTTTATTTTATTTTCGATTTTTAACCGTTATTTATAAAGATTTTTTATTAAAATTCAGTAGAGAAATTATCAAGTATTTTCTCTTTACAATTTGTGACTTTGATGCGTGACTATTCAGACAAATTTACACATAAGTTAGTAAATATAGGGTAGTTCACACCCGGTTAAAAACCTGGGTTCCTGGTTTTCGGTTTTGATTTTTTGTCCATTTATTTAGCTTACCTAAATTACGGCTGACCCGGTTTCAAAACCGGCGGTTATTAACCGGTCTTAAAACCCGGTTAAAACCCGGACTGCCCTAGTAAATACTATGTATTTTAACGGCGGTTTATGAGTTAATTACACGACGTCATGAAATGCCGTCATCTCATCGTTATGATGTGAATTAGAATAGGTCCCTGGGTAAGTTGAGGAAGCGCTGTTAATCACACATATTACCAAAAAAAATTATTGCTACCATATTCTTATTGCTACCTCTAAAATAAGGACCTCCGTTCAGCAGAAGGGTCGAGAAAAATAAAGCCTATGCTCTTATTTTAGAGAGGGTATATAATTATTTTTAGACGGGTTAAGGAATCAAATTTAGCCTGCTTAGGCATCATGAGTTCAGGTTATTGCCGAAGGTGGCTTCCACATCGGTGATCCGCCGGAGATTCATATGGAATCAAAAACGGCGCCGGCATTGAACGGTGACAAAACATTTGTACCTGAGCAAACCGAGCCACCATGGAGCCTTAATCACAAATTGACAAATTGGGCCAACGGGGACTACATCAAGTTGCGCATCCGGATGAAGAGGGAAGCGGAGAGAGAGAAGCCCATAGAGCTGAATCTTTACAGAGGCTATCCCGGATGGATTGACGTTAAAAATAAATCTGACAATTGTAAGTTTTCCTATTAGGAGGGCAAATCATTTCCTTCCTCTTTCCCTTGTCCCGCATTTGTTTCCTTTACAGAAAAAAATTATGAATTTTTTAAATTTAATACAAAAATGAAGGCAGGCTTTGGGCATTTTTTAGCCAACATATTAAGCTTTATGAAATTTGGCAAGGCGATTCCGATGAAGGCCGCATTAAATTTTTATTAAAATATTTTAAATAAAGTGCTCTTAAACCTGAGAATATCATATAATGAATCTTGACAGAGGCTATCCAGGTAGATTGTATATGTGTTTCCAGTTTCTTATATGATCCGAAAATCAAAATTAGTAACTAGTTATTAGCAGGGGGTCCGAACAATAGTAATATTCGTTGCTGGGTCGTTAAAAAAGAGAGGCCAATGTGGCCAGTTTGGTCTAAAACATTTTTGTTAGACTTGTTAGACAAAAAGTATAAAAGGCAAAATTGTTCAGAATTTTACGCTGATTCGAATGGTATTTTTATTTTTTCGAGTTCAAATTCGAGCCTAAAACCGTATTTTTTGGTATTTCGGGAAAAATTCGAATTTTTTGGCCGAATTTCGAAATAATTTTTATATTATTCGAATCAGCATAAAATTCTGAAAAATTTTGCCTTTTATACTTTTTGTCTAACAAGTCTAACAAAAAAGTTTTAGGCCAGACTGGCCACATTGGCCACTTTTTTTAACACCCCGATTGGCCTCTTTTTTAACGACCATCTTATTTGAGTATTGTGAAAAAAGCTACATGGAATTTGGAGATGAATCGAATGTTAGAAAATCGGAAATTAGGTGATATAAAAATATTTTTTTAAAAATATTCCTCACTTAATCGATAAAGATAAACATGTTTATAAAATTCGAATTTTTTTATAGCTTCGATTAAAAAAACAAAGAGAATTTTTCAAAAACCATGTTGGAGCAAACTCATAAAAAATTTTCTGTTCAAATTTTGTTTCGAATCTTTTAGTTGGCCAATTAATGCTTCATAATGTAATCAAGGCGCGAGAAAAAATGATTGGGTTTAAAGCCGACAATTGCTGGTGGGAAGAACTCAGGAAGAGGGAGTGTGAACGTGGAAGCATCTTAGCGTTTAAAAAGGATGTTCCGGCAGAGAAACCATTTCAGCAGGTATTATTCAAGAGATTGTCTTATGGGTTGGGAACTGCATAAAACGGTGGGTGTCGTTTCATCCCCCATGTTTCATCGTCAGAGCAAGAAAAATCGTTATAACTCAGCTTAAACGCAACCTAGAGAAATTAGTTTGGTGTCATTAGATAGGGCTAAATGTCTGCTATAAAAATGCAAAAGCGATTATCCTGGTAGGCCAAATGAGAAAAAAGTTATGGCCAAAATAATCCTAAAAATCATGATTTTTTCCAAAGATGTGGCCATAACTTTTTTTCTCATATGGCCAACCAGGATGATCTCTTTTGCATTTTTATAGCATACATTTAGGCCTATCTAATGACACCAAACTCATTTCTCTAGGTTGCATTTGATCTGAGTTATAACGATTTTTCTTGCTCTGGCGATGAAACGTGAGGGATGAACCCTACCCAGTCCGGCATAAAACACTGGGAGATTATCGTATTTCTTCAAAAATAGGTATAATCAAAAAATAAGAACCCCTGATGATCTTAATACAGCAAATAAGGTAAGTCTTCGAAGTGATTTTTTCTCTATTGTTATTAGCTATTAAAAAAGATATTGAAGCAGAGATTGATAACATTGACAGAGATTATATAATTTGATTCAGATGTCAAAAAAGTCGTATAAAAAATGATAAGAGATAATAGTGAAAGGCCAGACAAACGCCTCGATACATTCTGACAAAAAGGAATTTTCAAACTCGAATGATAATGAATGAATGATCACAATCGAATGAAATCATATCGAATGAAATGATCACAATTTTTTAAAACTACCTTTGGAGGCGCCCTTATTTCAAATCACTTCTTAACGGAAAGCTCAAAAAAAATTTAAGGGAAACTCAAAAAAACCAAAAAATTGATCAAAATCTTTTGAAAAAATTAATAAATTTTTTATGGGTTTGGGCATTTGTGCAGTCATTTCTAAAAGTATATTTATCCAACTGATCGGTTTTTTGAATTTTTTGACCGTCCACCGTTTGTACTAAAAGTGTTGTATAATCTACCGAAACTAATAATTTACAGGCTGGCAAAGAATATGTGGTACACATAAAGGCCCACAAGAACAAAGGCAACAAGAACCATGGGTATTCAAACGGGCTCAAGTTGCTGGTATTTGATGACAGCGGGAAAAACAGGCTGGCCACATTTACGCCGATTGATGGTCCGCCATCCTACACCATCGAATATTTCCAAGTAAGTTGGTATATTGTATATATACACTTTTTTATTTTCCCAATCTCAAATAATTTACCCAATCACCAATATTTATTACCCATCCTCAGGAGGATTTACTCCTCCTCGATGAAAGGTTAAAAAATAATTACCCATGGGTAAGAAAAAGATATACAACGTATGTACAATCCACACTCATGTCATTGAAAATGTCTGATCGAAGTAATAATTTCATGATAATTCGTGTGACTTTTCTTAGTTGCAAAGTGGTGATTTGGTGCTGATGGAGGAGCCAAAGTTTTGCAAGAAGGGCGATAAGAAGTGCTGAAGCGAGGATGCCATTTGGAATTGAACGAGATATCCCCAGAATCCGATCATTTTTAATTTTCATCTTTATGCCTTCTATTCTATCCATATTATCTTTATATATTCTAATCCAGCCGAATGTATCCTTCTGCACTTTAATTATTATTTTTGTGTCCTTTCCACCCCTCACCTCTGTAATTACTGATTCTATAATCCATTCTTATTCTTCTATATTTTTGGTACCTGTCTGATTTACGTCCTCTTTTTTCGAATTTTCCAATAGTTAAAAACCAGAAAAATATTTCCTCGACAACGAAGAATATAATTTCCCTCGAGAGAGTACGAACTTACATCCTGCTCTCGCCCTGACTATGTAGAATACATCCGCATTAGAGCATTGGCAGCATTACCTCAGTTTTTGTGACAATCGAGTCTAGATATGTACTTTCAATTAAAAATTGATTTAGAAAGAAATTCGAACAGAATGGACTAAACTAGATCCTTTATACACTAATTTATTCCTTTTATTTGTTTTATTTCCAACACCTTTAATTCGTAGTTATTTCTTTTGCTTGACCCCAAATTGTCTTTTTAATCTTTTTCATTTAATTCGATTTTCGAATTCATATAATCACCACTTAATAAAATTTTATGTAAAAATCGAAATTATCCCCTTATGCTATCAACCTAAAACTGAATAGGTAGGTATCTCTTACAAGGAAACATTTTCTACTGCTAATCAGAACTATCGTACTATTTTCATTTTTTTACGAAATATAGAGACTATTTGACTAGCTTTAAATTTAAATACAGTAGATCCGATTTCCCATTGGTATTACAATCGATGAATCATATTAAATGGGCATGGGAATGGGGCAATTTAGGTAATCAAACTTGCCATTGACAACGGATTGTGAATCGGATATGATGTAAAACAAGTAATTAGTTTTAGGGAATAATTCGGGAATCAAAAACTTTTGCTATCAAATGTAAAAATGAAATTGTATTTTAAATTTTGTAGAAAAATGCCCTAAGAAAAATTTTTCTAAAAATTTTTAAACAGGATCAAATATTATAAATTCTCATTATGGTAACTGAGAGAATTCTATTAAGGTAAAACAATAGAGTTTCTTCTATACTTATTTTTATTTATTTATAAAAAACTATAATCTGACTGATAAATGTAATAAATTAATAAACAAGTAATAAATGTAATAAGTTAAAAAAACCAAAACTAAAAAACGGTCAATTGGCCAAATGGCAGAGATGTTTGGATTCAGCCAAAAGGAATCCGAGTTCGATTCCCAAGGGGCACCCTCATTATCCGTGGACAGGGGCGTGCAGGGGCCGGCCCGGAGACGGGCCGGCCCGGGCCTAGGTGTCTCCGGGCCCGGGCCGGGCCGGGCCTGATTTCGTCCGGGCCGGCTCTAACCTATTTTTTGGCATCTTTAGATATTTTCGGATTTTTATATTTTTATAATTATAAATATTTTAAATTTAAAACTTTTTTTGTGCCAAAAAGGTCGTTTATCCTGCTCTATATAAATTGGTAAAAGGTCGTTTATCCTGCTCTATATAAATTGGTGTTAGTATATGCGAATTCCAATTTACAATAGAACCCTGTAAAAGGTGAAAAAACCCTGGGATTCTAACCTATTTTTTGGCATCTTTAGATATTTTTCGGATTTTTATTTATTTTATGTATATAAACTTCCATTTTCGCGCTTTTTTGGAACACTATTTGGACTTCGGGCTTTTTATTAACTCTTACTATGATGAATCATACATAGCACGAGAATTTGTCAATTTATAAATTTTATGTTCAATCGGATGAAACCGACATTAGTTTCCATAAAACTAATTTTAAAGCACTAGTTTGAACGAAATTTATCAGATCCGAGATTTTGGCATTAATTTTACTGTATACAGTACACCATTATTTTACGAACCCATAGATTGTTCGTGGCGTGAGATTCGAAATCAGAACAGCGAAATATAAAAAATGAAAAAACTTGAGAAAATGAAAGTTTTTAAAATTGTACTGTATTTTGTGCAAATTGAATAAAAATCCAAAATTCCGTCAACATTTATACAATATATATGTTGGTATACTGTAATGGAAAATAAGGGTCTTTCCAAACGGTGTTTGAAATAATAAGAGACCTCTTGAAATTACCTACGGTTATATCCAATTCACAATTAATTGCTTTCAATGCACCGATCCATAAAAAATGACCTTTTTAGACGCCATTTCAAAATGGCTACAAACAACTTCTTCACCCCCTTAACTCTCTTCTTCTTCTTTGCCCTGATATTAATGTTCGGTCATTGCGGAGGTATTTTTGGTGCTAAGGCGTTAAAAAAAAGTGCCAAATGACATAGTCAAAACAAAAACTTTTTTGTAAGACTTGCTAGACAAAAAGTATAAAATGCAAAATTGTTCAGAATTTTATGTTGATTCGAATGGTATAAAAAATTTTCCGAAATTCGAAGAAAAAGTTCGAAATATCCCCTAAAAACCTTATTTTTCAGTATTTAGGGGATATTTCGAACTTTTGTTCAAATTTCGGAAAATTTTTTATACCATTCGAATCAGCATAAAATTCTGCACAACTTTGCCTTTTATACTTTTTGTCTAACAAGTCTAACAAAAAAGTTTTCGTACAAAATTTTGCATTTGGCACTTTTTTTAACGCCCCATTTGGCACTATTTTTTTTTTAACATCTTACAAGGGAACATTCCCTACTGTGAGTCGGAATTTGCATATTCCTTTCCGGCCATTTTGTAGGGCATTCACGACAACCGTGCAATATTTAAATATTAAATTCCCTCAGAGCTAGAAAATAAAGTTATAGAATTTTTAATAATAAATATTAATTATTCGGTCGTTCACCCACACGGATCATCCACACACACTGGGATGGCATCCATCGTTCAATTTTTAATAATCCTTAACCATGATTATTTGTTGTTTATATTCATTATTTTCTTTTATATAATAATTCCCAGCCGTTTTTATGGCGCATTGCTTAATAGTAATTATAAATCGTACGATCGATGCCATACAGATTGGTGGATGATCCGCGTGGATGAACGACCGAATAATTAATATTTATTATTAAAAATTCTATAACTTTATTTTCTAGCTCTGAGGGAATTTAATATTTAAATATTGCACGGTTGTCGTGAATGCCCTACAAAATGGCCGGAAAGGAATATGCAAATTCCGACTCACAGTAGGGAATGTTCCCTTGTTAGCACCGTATTTTTGGGTGCTAGGACATTAAAAAAGCCTTTAAAAAGGCACATTGGACAGTCAAAAAATAATTTTTTGAAGCTTGTTATGCTAAAAGTATAAAAGGCAAACGTATGTAGAATATTATGCCCTTCTTTTGGTCCTTTTAATTTTTCAAAATTCCGATAAAATGTTCGAAATTTTATAAAAAATCAAAAAAAAGTTTTCTTCACGAAAATATCAAACTTTTTGTTTGCGTGCATTCTAAAAATTAAAAAAGAACAAAGAAAGGTAGAGCCTTTCATTCTTTTAATTTAACAATGTCAAAAAATTTGTTTACGTGGCCTTGATGGCCCCTTTTTAAATACCCCTTAAAGGGACTTTTTAAAGATCCAGAACCATGTAGTACTTACTACTTATACCCACTTAAGCAACCCCGGCAACCAACTCAAGCCCCGAAACGTTCTGATTTTTCTTAATTCTGATCTTTCAAGTTTCTGATAAGCATTTTTCTGATTTTAGGCCCCAATGACATGGAAAATTGCAAAAAGTATTTGCCCGAGTTGGAAAAGCGATGCAGCCGTAGTTGCGCCTGTGGTGGCAGGTACAGATTAATAGCACGTGAGATCACGTCACTCAAAAAAATTTATTCATATATCTCTTGGTAGTTCATCTATAATGTCTGACTCGGCTTCTATGCCCTTACAAACGCTTGAAAATATAAAAAAGGCAACTGCGATTTGGAAATTGTTTTTCTTACTAAATGATGTGACTCCTTATTTTTATTACTATCAAATTCTTTTTTAAAAAGATATACCATATTTTCAGCTTATTTTTTTTTAATTGAAAAAACCCAGAAGAAATGAAAGCTATAATATACTCGGGGAAAAGTACATTATTTTAGTTGCTTTTATAAATTAGTTCTTGATTAGTGTATTTTAGTTTCATAAAATTTATTAAAATATATTAATTTAAAAAAGAAACGCTAAAATTTAAGTGCTAATGTCAAATATTATTTCCAACTGTTAAAAGAAACGCCATTTAAGCTAATCTGGCCAAAAAAAAATTTTTTAATTTTTCTAGACCGAAATTATAAAAAATAAAATATTTCAAAATTTTATGCTATATTTCCTGGTAATTTTATTTATTCAAAATTCGGCCAAAAAGTTCGATACTTTTTGACCGAATTTCGAAATATTAAAATACCAAAAGATAGTACAGCATCTGCATAATTTTGGTATATCAAATTTTTTAATTAAAAAAATTTTTAGAGAACGTTTAGATTTTGATATATTTTTATTTTAATTCAAAATTTTATATTCTACGTTTTGATCTTTTGCTAGGCAACATTCCTGAATATTTTTAAAGTTTTTGGGTCATTCAAAATTAGAATTTTTTTTTCGAAAATTACTTCAGGTAAAAGGATAGAGATTTTTTTATTTATATTTTGGCCTAAAAGCATCAAAAAAGTTTTTTTGTTTTGGCCATTTGGTGGTATTTAATGTCCTAGCCACCGGTCCTCCCTCTGATATACGGCACCAATAGAAGGTGGCTGAAATAAAAAATAAATAAAATAGATTCATTTTCGCTGATACTTTTTTAAATAATGACCCAGCACGGTAAATTATATTCCTTTGGCTGATGCGCAATATTGTTTTTTTATTTTGTTTTTTAATTTGGATACTGTATGTTACGATACCTTCTGGTCACATTCCACTTTGATTGGGTTTTCTCCAACCAGATTCAGCTCACCTTCGAACTGCAATGGGCGAAATTAAAGATCGAATTGATTTTCCCTTACTTTCTGAGCATTATTTTTCCTCCTTTCAACTCATATAAACTTTGAAATTTATAAGCCACCCTTTTATTATAAGCTACCCCTCTAATATAAGAGACATTGAAAAATATAAGCCATGCGATATATATTAGAGTTATATTAGAGAGTATATGGTATACCTTATCTGAAGTATTTATTCATGAAATAACATTGTTAATCCTCACATGGATGTAGTTGATGGCCCAGGGTTCATGATCTGCATTCCCTATGCTGGCCACAACTGTTTCACCAATATACAGCACGTATCCACGGTGCCCATCTTCGTTGACATCCAAATCAATCCGCAGTTCCATCTTTTGGTGGTCCAACAAAGCTTTGCGATCCTTTGGCTTAAAAAATAAAAAGATGCATTGTGCATGCCAAAAAACACAAATGATAATTAATACTTTTGATGGGTAGGAATGGTGCTAGGACGTTAAAAAAGTGCCAAAAGCCAAGGCTTCTCCGAAAAGTTTTTAAGTCCAGCTAGGTCTTAAAAACTTAAATAAAATCAAAAACAATTAGAATTTTATGCTCTATCTTCATTTTTTAATTTTTCGAAATTCGAACAAAAGATTCTAAATATTCAATAAAAACTCATTTTTTGTATTCGAGAAAACTTCTAAGTTTTTTAATTTAGAAAGATTAAAAAAAAGAAGCTAGAGCATAAAATTCTGCATAATAGCTTTTTATACGTTCGGCCTAGCAAGACTTAAAGTTATCGCCCAAGCATTTGCATTTGGCACTTTATTTACGCACGAGCATCATAGGAAACATGATTTAAACGTTTATGCCTAAACATAACCCGTATTTTCCAAAGATCTGTTTAGTTGACGAATAATTTAAGTGCTTAAAAATGAATGAGCCAAAATTTCAAAAAATAAAAAATAAATTTTGGATTTTATTTTGGAAATGTTCAATAGCTCACTACGGCTTTAATAATGGATTCATCCTTCGATCATTTTTTGATTCTCAATCACCTTCGATCCTTGTTTTCAAAATCGAACTGGATTGATAAAAATTGTAGGAAGCTAAGAAAAAACCCAGTTTTTAGGTCTGAGTCTCGGTTTTGGATTTTTTGGCTTGAATTGATATATTATTATATTCTTGAATGAGAAAAAAATTCCCTTGGGGCCCTCGCTCGATTGGGCCTAGGGGAAGCGTCTCTGGACAATCCGACAGTAAGAGTAAAATCATCATTATTCTCACTAATTATAATATTTAATTAATTTTTTTAAAATTGTATATGGGTTGGAATCTTTTTTGTAAGGAAACAACTGATCAAACTATAACCTTAAATAAATTTTAAAAAAAAAATTATCAAAAAATTTTTTTTCTGCACCAGATAAAACATTGCTAACACATATAAAATAACGAAAAATAAATAAAGAATCATAATTTGTAAGAAAAATGATGATTTTAACCTTACTGTCGGATTGTCCTAGCGTCAGGGGAAGGGTAGAAAAGGGAAATAAAAGTACAAAATTTCTTAAGAAATGACCTAATGCTTAGATTTCTCTGACGGTCCTTAAATAAGTGAGATTTCTCAAAAAAATTATCTTGTTGAAGAAAGTGACAAATTTTCTTAGGATAAGAGTTTTCAAAATCATTGGAGTACCGGCACCCCAACGGGTGAAATAATTTATTAAAATATGTATAATCCACATTAATCGTAGTAATAATTTTACGGTTAAACAATGTGACTTTTTTTCTAGTTGAAAAGTGGTGATTTGGTGCTAATGGAGGAGCCAAAGTTTTGCAAGAAGGATGCTATATGCTAAGGAGTGCTAAACCGAGGTTGCCATTTGGAATTGGACGATGCTCCCATAATCCGGACTTTTATCCTTGCATACCCAGGCCTTTTATTCCACCATATAAATCCTTATATATTCTAATCCAGCCTCGAATATATTCCTTATCCTTCTATTAATAATTTTTGAGCCCCTCCCATCATCTTACATTCTGTAATCACTGATCATGCAATCCATTCTTAATCTTCCATCTTTTTTGGTACATGTCTGGTTTGGTGCTATGTCGTTTGATCCGAAAGTGCAAGAATGGGCGTTTGATCCGAAAGTGCAAAAATGGCTAACATGCATGAATACACTACAAAATGTCTAAAACTTAATAAAATCCAAAAATGCTCCAACTTTTCAGACTCGTACATTAATATGTCCTAATTTAAGGTACTCATTGTTATACTGTAATTTTAAGATTTTAGAGTCCATTAATCTAACTTTTTTAAAGTCTCAAAAAATACAAAAAATTCAAGACTTTATAAATCCTTAGAAATATTTTAGATTATATCGAAGAAATTTAAAGTCTTTATGAAAATTTTTACAGGAATGTTTTCAATTACTTTTTTCTGTCGAAATCAACCGTTGTCGAATTCAATCTCTGTCGAAACCAAAGGGAACCGAGTTTTTTTTATGCTTGTATCCGACCACAATGGAAGTCCACAGCCTTAGTTAATCCAAACTATGTAGCATGTTTAATACAAATTCCTTTTCCATGTAACACTTTGCATAAACTTGAAAGAATACACCTTCAAAAATTTTAGTGAAGCTGCAAAAATATTTTAAAAATAGCAAAATTCTTGGCCCAGTATCAATTTTTCGTTCGTTTCTGTTGGATATGGGATTAGTGATATACCTCGGCAAGGGAGGGGGGTCGGGGGTGGGTCGGCCGAAAATTTTTTGTGAAGTGGTATATTTTTGTCAAAATTCACTTTCTGGAGCAAATTTTCCCAAAAATTTATTTTTTTTTATTTGCGAAGTGGTTTTTTTTGCTAAAAATAATTTTTTGAGGCATTTTTTCAACAATTTACCATTTCCGTTCGCGAAGTGGTCTTTTCCAAAGCCTAAAAAAATTGTCTCATCTCTAAAAAATAGACCACTTCGCAGAAGGACAGAGTCCGGCGGTCCCGATAGGGGCCGCCGGAGAAAATTTTGAGAATTTGGACCCCTTTTCTTTTAAAAATTTGCTCTTTTTTGACCCCAATTCGCACTCCTCCTCTCCCTCCTGCGAAGTCCCTCCCACCGACCGACCCCTGGACCCCCTCCCCCCAGTCACCCGACCGGTGCTATGTC
>LDKF01000029.1:124439-134550 GCA_001026735.1 Rotylenchulus reniformis
GGGGACACTAAATTTCGACTTCATTTTTTGAGGGAGAAAATTTGCATAATATCAATGGTGACCTGTCATCCCTACTCCAATCTTCCCTGTGGCCTAGGGGATAGTGCTACAGACTGCAGCCTCAATTTTTTGGGTTCGAGTCCCGGTGTTCAGTCCCCCGCCGGTGTTCAATTGAGCAGGTTCCATTAACTACTTGGTTTGACTTATTTTTCAACCCCTCTGCTGACTGAGAGGGGGGGGGACTATTACAGGAGGGAGGGACTTAATACAGCTTTTACGGTAATTGGATTTCAGTTCCAGATGGACGCAAATGCTCTGCGGAAGGGGGAGGATGTTATAATTGGATTATGGATGTGGTATCCTTTTGTTGTTGCACCATTGGACCAAAAATTTTATGTGTTGAATAAAATTTGAAAAACATATGCACATTAATTATGTATTAAATTTTAATAATTTTTAATTATAATTAAAAATATACAGGGTGCGGCAAAAGTCCTTGCCCGCTATTGCATTTTCTCTAGTTCTTTTTCTTGTGTATATATTGTTTACCAATTTTTTTTATATTATAGCCCATTCAATTCTCTACAAAATCTAGCCAATGAATATCGGAAAAAACATAATTCAAATTAAAAATAATAGCCTTCAAAAATATAACCATTTTTGGATTCTCAAGATAGAAGAAAAATTCGCATATTAAAAAATTCTGAATTAAGTTGAGAATGAATTTTTTAAAAAGATCTTTATATCATTTGATAGACCAAATAGTTCTCTACAATTTCCACTTAAAAGTTTTCATTTTTGTCAATTGATAAAAAAGATATAAAATATCTTCCCAACCCATAGCTGCGGCGCAAAAGGAAATTTTTTAATTGGTCGTCTAACTTTCTTTTATGGAAATATTTTGGAAGCAATTTTTACTGATTTCAAAGCTGATTTATTGCTCTATCTATTATAAAAAAGATTATGTCTATAGGTTTGGTAAGAGTCAAGTTATAAGCCTTACAAGCGAATGACCACCCGATTTTTGACCCTCAAATTTGGCATATTTCAAAAATATCCCTTCTTTAAATTTCATATTTTTCCGGATTTATTCTTTTGAAAAATTATTCTGTCTGGATTATTTTGAAGGTCAGGGCCTGGGCTACTCCTCATAAAAATTTGGGATCACTCAGCCCAGCCTTTCTTAGAAATTGGGTCAAAATTCCTGAAAAAAGGCTGCGGCGCTTTTGCAAAATTTTTTCGGCATGATTTCCTCTCTATTTTTATTCCAAGGGTGGGGATTTTAAAATCTAATTTTATGTTTTTATACACTATTTTCTTGCGCATCTTTTGACAGTATTTATTCATAATTTGCTCCATTAATAAAAAAGTTATTAACTTTTTAACGCGGGCAAGGACTTTTGCCGCACCCTGTACATATTTATTTTCAATTTATACGGTCTTTTTGGTGATTTTATCCTGGTGCAATCTCGTTCTTGGAGTTATTTTGTATATAGGTGCTACAAGCTATACATTTTAGAGTTTTGATGGATTTTGAGGAAACGACATGAAGGTGACTGAAAACTATTAAACGACTAAACGAACGAAAAAACGAAAAATTTATAAAATACAAAATAAATTTTTTATATTATTTAAGTTAAATACTTTTTATATTTTATTTGTTTTTCATTTGTATAATTGCTTTTTTATGTGTTTTTATCCTATAAAAATGATTAAATCATTTTTAACAGCCTAATTCAGATGGGCTTTGATTTCTTAAGATGATTTTTTAATGTGACATTAAATCTAAATTGGACTAGAAATGAGGGTACACGGTGATCTCGTCAGCAAGTGAATTCGTCAGTGAGTGATCTCGTCAGTAAATTGTTAGGTATGTGTTCGGTTTATATCCTCCATAAGGGTTAAAAAATTTTAAAAAATTTTCAAAAAAACTTCCTCCTTAGTTTAGTTTTCAGATGAGATCCTGATCAGGGTTGGGCGAAAGTTGAGAGTTACTCGAAATACGAAACTCGAAATTTTTGATAAATTTTCAAAAAAATTTTTTTGGCGTTTTGCAAAATATCCTGTACATACTCCTGTAAAAAAAGAAAAAAAGTGCAAGATAAGGCATGTACAGGATAAATCCTCTAACAAGTAATTTTCGAAATCCTGTGTCCTGTACCCTTTCCTGAAAACGCCGGTCTAATATTTAATACTTCTTCAGCAGTGTAATGGCATAACTTTCCGGTGCTAGGACGTTAAAAAATAGTGCCAAATGGGACGTTAAAAAAAGTGCCAAATGCAAGACCTTGGTCTAAAACTTTTTTCTTAGACTTGTTAGACAAAAAGTATAAAAGGCAAAATTATTCAGAATTTAATGCTGATTCGAATGGTTTTTTTAATTTTTCGAAATTCGGCCAAAAAGTTCGAAATTTTCCCGAAATACCGTAAAATACGGTTTTTAGGGGATATTTCGAACTTTTTGGCCGAATTTCGATAAAATAAATATACCATTCGAATCAGCATTAACTGAACAATTTAAATTTTGCCTTTTATACTTTTTGTCTAACAAGTCTAACAAAAAAGTTTTAGACCAAGGTCTTGCATTTGGCACTTTTTTTAACGTCCCATTTGGCACTATTTTTTAACGCCCTAACACCTAACTTTCACAACCAAAGTATCCCGGACAACATCCTCACGCAGAATACGACCACTTGCATATGAATAATATATTTTTCTAGATATTGATTGGATTTTCTTTTAAATTTACTCGGGATAATCCCGACCTCGAATTTGAAATGGAATTACGGGATACGAGATCAACTTTCGGGATCAACTCTGGCAAATACCAATCCGGAGAATTGGCCGTGATCCAGATCCCCTACAACCCTATATCATTACTGTATAAAAATGTATAATAAATCGGATCTATTCCTTTGGGCTATCAATTTTATGAAATTTTTGCTCGTCGAATTCCACCAACACTACATATTTATGGATGAATCATAGCGAAAAAAAGGCATGGGAATGAGAAAGTTTGTCCATTTATAATGGACAAATTCCATCGGGGGCGAATTTTATTCTTCACACTACATTCATAAAATCATTTTTGTTCATTTTTTAATCATAATTAAATCCGTTTTAAGGCCAAAATTGCATAATAATGAAAGTAGAAGGCTGTCAAGATTGTATCCACATAAAATGGTTTTTTTTCTTTTAGCCATTATTCAAATGGCAGAAAAGATGTTCACCATCTCCTTTACTGTCTTCTTTATTGCCTTGACAATGTTCGGCCATTGCAAGGGTATTCAACTTGAACTGTCATGTTAATTAATTTTTTATTTGACTAATGGCAATATGTTAGAGCAGACAAAGTGTTGTTTGCAACCCCTCTTCAATAGAGGGNTCCCAAAGAATAATCGCTCATGCACCGATGGGAACGGGTACTGACGCCAGATTTTCAGCAATTTTCATATGAATAACTTTTTAACGAATGCCAAAACTAAAGATGAGCTCCAAAATTGTTTTTAACCACTATTAAGATTTTAATTTTTCGAATGATTGAAAAGGATTAACGTGCTATATTTGCATAAAAAAATTTTCTTGCACAGATAGGAACTGATCCAGATCAAAATAATATATAAATTAAATTCCTCGCCGATCTTAAATTTGGTTTAGATTTTCATTTTTTTTAGAAATTTTAGAAAACACCTTAATTAATAATCACAATTAAAATTTTCCGCCAAAATAATTAAGGCATAAAAGTGCTAATGCAAATTTTGTTCTTTATTTAATAACAGCATGCACTACATTTGCTACCCGTTGGCCCTGTCGGACGGCGTTATCGACCATAGCATCAAGCCGTCGCGTCGCTTCCGGATTTCCGCAATCGATCCGGAAACCATCGAAGCCACCGGCGGAAGCTGTCCGACCAACGCTGAGTCGCGCAAATTCGGGTTCCTCTTTTACAGCATTACTTAATAAAAGAAAATTGTTCAATTTGAAAATTAACTGAAGATTCCCACAGAAGTAGAAAAAAAAGGAATTAGCTAATAAGAAAAAAATCACTTTAAGAATTATAAAATTTTTACAAGTTCCTTTCCGATTTTAAAGCACTTGCTGGATTAATAATTCGTAAATCTTACAAAAAAAAGAAGAATATTACATAACTGGATAAGACGAACATAAATATTTACAGCAAACATTTCGTCTTATCGCGCGCCATTTCAAATCCAAACTCTTAATAAGAGCCTTTTTTGCATTTTTATTTGCGAATATCATTTAATTATGCCTGCGTTGTTTTCTAGTTCCATTTCTATGAAATGCAGGACTTGGCAACACTTAAGACCACTAAATAAGGACATCAGGTTTAAAAATTTCTTCTATGAATGATTCTAATACAAACTGTTATATTCAATGTTGATCCCGACGAAAGATCACCCCCTCATTCTCATCATTATGTTTCCCCCTCATCATTATGTTTTCGATCTAATTTGTGGAATAAAGAGCAGCCAAAGCTGTTCCCGGGGAAAGGGGCACAGACCTATGGGTCTGAGGGTCCCGGGGAGGGGAATCCCGAAGTGGCGGAAGATAAAGAAATGGATGGATAATAATATGCGGAATAAGCATATTATGCAGATGAAGGATTGAGAGAAGAGTAATATGCCTAATAAGCATATTACGTAGGTAGGGAATAGTAGGCCTAATAACTCTACTATGAAATGTGTATAAATGTATAATAAATGTATATTTATAGTATGACGAATAATCATACTATGGGTCATATAAATTAATAGTATGACGGACAATCATACTATGTAGTACTTTTATTATTCTTATAAATATTTTCTATTATCACATGGATTTCCTCTCCCCAAAATTAGTCATTATTAACATGGAGGTCCCGCCCGGATCTGTGATTTATTTTTCTTTTTATCTCTAATTAAATATATACTGGAATAATATGTTTTTGATCATTTCTATGTTCCTTTGTCTTATAATAGATGGTTTAAAATATGTATTGTTCTAAAATTCTCTCCCATTTTGATCATATTCTCTCCGTTCTCTATTTTTTTCTTCTTCTACAGTATATCGTGTATAGCTTTTATGTTTATTTCTTCCTGAATATTTTTCGGTGATCTTCTATGGTATTATGGATCCATAATATTTGTTCATTATAATTTTATGTCATTTTTTGCCATCTATTGCTCTAGAAAGGCCAAATTCATCCATTATTGTTTTCCCATCAAATCGGAATTTCTATGGGGTCTATTTTCGTTTTTTGTGTGACCTTTGGTTGACTTATTTTGTTCCCCAAATAGTTTTAATTAGTTTGTTTGTGTGCTCCGAGGGAAGAGCACCAAGTGACACATTGAAGGTGTTCTCCCCGGATTGTGTGTAAGATTAATGGGCATCTTAGAGCCTAAAGGAGTCCGAGAGGTTGGCCCCTTCGGATCTGAACGGGAAAAGTAGTTCGAGGACTACGAAGTACCCCCCTGTGCGGCTGGTCCGAGGGCCGAGGAAAAGGGAGAGAGAATTTATTGCCGCACGGGGCATCGTCGGGAGGGTTAATAAGGAACCCCCCGAATTCAATGACTTTTTGTTTGGCGCCCATTATTTTATGATCCTGGGCCGCCGGGAGCCCATTGTCTTGTGTGTTTTCAGCACCTTTTTGTGTTTATCTGATTTTGTGAAGATTCATTTATTGCAGTTTTCGTTTTATTCAGAAAGTAGACAGTTTCTGAATTCTGATCGTGTGCTTTTGGCCCGAATCTTGCCGAAACTCGACCCCTCTAACCACATCTATCTTCCCTTTTGGACTTCCGTTTTTGGGACTTCATCTTTGTCTTTTTCAGGGTACCTACTTGTACTTCATTGTAAGAAAAATTCTTAGTAAAAAAATATTAATAATAATACAAAAAAATAATAATTTTTGTAAAAAAAAACTTTTCGTTCATTTTATTAGTCCGGCTTTAACATTGTGGAAATCAGTGATTATTGCTGTTAGTTTGACTTAGATCACAACTGATAATTGTGCTTCTGAGTAAATTTTATACAAAAAAAAATCAATTATTATTTTTGACTTATTAGAACAGGTTTATTACTGTGAATAACAGTATTTAAATCTGATAAATTCATTCATTTTTTATTACGGTATCATCACTGTGGAAATCAGTGGATAATACCGATAGTTCACTCTAATCACAACTGATAATTGTGTTTAGAGTAAAGAAAAAAATCATCAGTCTAATCGGAACCGATAATTCCGATTATATTTCATAGGGGCAACAGAATTGATAGTTCTGTTTGCGGAGAAAATATACTGAAAAGCTATATTTTGAGGAGCAGCCCATCGAAAAAAAAGAAAAAGAGAGAAAGAAGAAGAAAAATTAGTGCACCAGCACAAAAAACCGGAAAAACCGGTAACCCAATTGCCAAGCCTGAAACCCCATTTTAAAAGTGCGCGAGAGATCCGATACGAAAAGCGACAAGAAATGAAGAAGCAAATGGAATACTCGGACGATTGTAAAAAGGAAAAAAGGAAAGAGGAGGAAGAACCAAAGCTAGCGCTGATGAGAAGGGGACGAGTAAGACCTGAGGGAGAGGACGAAGAGACCGATGAGCGGGAAGAAGAGACACCAACATCCTCCCAGGAAGAGGAGACGGAAATCATAATCGAGGGTAAGAGACAGCTAGCATTGACCAGATGGAAGGGTTGGTCACCCACGGTATCACTGATGCCGTCCGAGCTGGTGGACGACAGTTGGGAAGTGTACCAAGGAGAATGGATTGAGGAAAAGCAGTTTTGCTTGCGCGATTTTGTCTGGATGAAGTTCGGAGGAATCTGGATGCAATTCTATGTTTGCGGAGGAATAGAGAAAGTAATGATGGGTTCGGGGGAGATAATGGAGATTAGCGACAAGTGGAAGTGGTCAATATCATGGAAGGGACGAAGTTATTTTTGGGAAGAAGTTATGACAGGAGATGGAAGTGAGCAAAGAAGGGAAGTGAGAGTCCCAGAATTTAAAGTCGAAAAGAGAAAAGGGATGATCGAGATGCGAAAATGGCTGGAGGCGATGAGAGGAAGCGGTGAAGTAGTAAGAAGAAACGAAGGTCAGGGTGGATGGCAGAAGCCTTTTGGCACTAATAAGCTGGAGGGAGGAATGGATGAGCGCATCAGTGATCCCCGCATGGATGGTAGAGGAAGACTGGGAGGTGGAGGACATTGTACTAAAAGGGGACGAAGGAGAGGACAGAAGAAGCTTTGTGAGGGCGCGAATTGATCAGAATGAAGTGATTTTCCAAATCATGAAGGAAGCGGACGGGATGATTTTGGGATCCGTGCTTCAGAGGCTGTTGAGCGAGGCGAGTCACGATGTCACTCAGGAAGGCGGGAGGACGGTGTACTGGGAATGGATAGCGGAGAGAAGATGCTACAGGAGAAAGGCACCAGCATTTTGCATACAGAAAAAGAAAGAAGGGTTACGGTGGACAGAAGAGAAGAAGAGGGAGGGAAAAAGGAAGATGCAGACAGCCTATACTTCCCGACCGATTGGTTTGAGGAGATGGAACAGAAGAGAAATGTAAAAGATGAAAGTGCAGAAGATGGAGCCCCTCTGGATGAATAAGATTTGGTCGACGTTAATGGCCAACAAGAAGAAGAGGAGGGATTTGTGAAATGCGTCGCGGGAGATGAATGGGAGAGTGAATATGAATATCCATTCGAGGAATTCGAAGAATTGGATATAAATTGGCGAGGAAAAGAAAATAAGGCAATTATGGGCAGGGAAGAATTTCCTGTCAGCATGTGCCCGAGGAATATGGCCAAAGGTTGGCTTATACATAAGAGTCGCTACAAGTTCGTTCTTGAAGAAAGATCGAACCAGTTCGAATGCCAAGATTACATCTTCGCNAAAATATTAATAATAATACAAAAAAATAATAATTTTTGTAAAAAAAAACTTTTCGTTCATTTTATTAGTCCGGCTTTAACATTGTGGAAATCAGTGATTATTGCTGTTAGTTTGACTTAGATCACAACTGATAATTGTGCTTCTGAGTAAATTTTATACAAAAAAAAATCAATTATTATTTTTGACTTATTAGAACAGGTTTATTACTGTGAATAACAGTATTTAAATCTGATAAATTCATTCATTTTTTATTACGGTATCATCACTGTGGAAATCAGTGGATAATACCGATAGTTCACTCTAATCACAACTGATAATTGTGTTTAGAGTAAAGAAAAAAATCATCAGTCTAATCGGAACCGATAATTCCGATTATATTTCATAGGGGCAACAGAATTGATAGTTCTGTTTGCGGAGAAAATATACTGAAAAGCTATATTTTGAGGAGCAGCCCATCGAAAAAAAAGAAAAAGAGAGAAAGAAGAAGAAAAATTAGTGCACCAGCACAAAAAACCGGAAAAACCGGTAACCCAATTGCCAAGCCTGAAACCCCATTTTAAAAGTGCGCGAGAGATCCGATACGAAAAGCGACAAGAAATGAAGAAGCAAATGGAATACTCGGACGATTGTAAAAAGGAAAAAAGGAAAGAGGAGGAAGAACCAAAGCTAGCGCTGATGAGAAGGGGACGAGTAAGACCTGAGGGAGAGGACGAAGAGACCGATGAGCGGGAAGAAGAGACACCAACATCCTCCCAGGAAGAGGAGACGGAAATCATAATCGAGGGTAAGAGACAGCTAGCATTGACCAGATGGAAGGGTTGGTCACCCACGGTATCACTGATGCCGTCCGAGCTGGTGGACGACAGTTGGGAAGTGTACCAAGGAGAATGGATTGAGGAAAAGCAGTTTTGCTTGCGCGATTTTGTCTGGATGAAGTTCGGAGGAATCTGGATGCAATTCTATGTTTGCGGAGGAATAGAGAAAGTAATGATGGGTTCGGGGGAGATAATGGAGATTAGCGACAAGTGGAAGTGGTCAATATCATGGAAGGGACGAAGTTATTTTTGGGAAGAAGTTATGACAGGAGATGGAAGTGAGCAAAGAAGGGAAGTGAGAGTCCCAGAATTTAAAGTCGAAAAGAGAAAAGGGATGATCGAGATGCGAAAATGGCTGGAGGCGATGAGAGGAAGCGGTGAAGTAGTAAGAAGAAACGAAGGTCAGGGTGGATGGCAGAAGCCTTTTGGCACTAATAAGCTGGAGGGAGGAATGGATGAGCGCATCAGTGATCCCCGCATGGATGGTAGAGGAAGACTGGGAGGTGGAGGACATTGTACTAAAAGGGGACGAAGGAGAGGACAGAAGAAGCTTTGTGAGGGCGCGAATTGATCAGAATGAAGTGATTTTCCAAATCATGAAGGAAGCGGACGGGATGATTTTGGGATCCGTGCTTCAGAGGCTGTTGAGCGAGGCGAGTCACGATGTCACTCAGGAAGGCGGGAGGACGGTGTACTGGGAATGGATAGCGGAGAGAAGATGCTACAGGAGAAAGGCACCAGCATTTTGCATACAGAAAAAGAAAGAAGGGTTACGGTGGACAGAAGAGAAGAAGAGGGAGGGAAAAAGGAAGATGCAGACAGCCTATACTTCCCGACCGATTGGTTTGAGGAGATGGAACAGAAGAGAAATGTAAAAGATGAAAGTGCAGAAGATGGAGCCCCTCTGGATGAATAAGATTTGGTCGACGTTAATGGCCAACAAGAAGAAGAGGAGGGATTTGTGAAATGCGTCGCGGGAGATGAATGGGAGAGTGAATATGAATATCCATTCGAGGAATTCGAAGAATTGGATATAAATTGGCGAGGAAAAGAAAATAAGGCAATTATGGGCAGGGAAGAATTTCCTGTCAGCATGTGCCCGAGGAATATGGCCAAAGGTTGGCTTATACATAAGAGTCGCTACAAGTTCGTTCTTGAAGAAAGATCGAACCAGTTCGAATGCCAAGATTACATCTTCGCTACAGTTTCGGATGAGTGGGAGAATCGCGAGCCCATTCGATTCTACCTCAGTGACGATGTTCATCAAGTTGTCCTGGGAGAGAACGCATTCAACGAGATGATGACTGGGGGAGTCAAACCAGGATATCTGAGTGGGCGCGACCAATGGGGAAGCTGGGGCTGCTCAGTGTTTGTGAAGTTCGGGAAGCAATTTATCCCAAACTT
>LDKF01000029.1:134650-155562 GCA_001026735.1 Rotylenchulus reniformis
ATCAGAACGAAGTGATTTTCCAAATCATGAAGGAAGCGGACAGGATGATTTTGGGATCCGTGCTACAGAGGCTGTTGAGCGAGGCGAGTCACGATGTCACTCAGGAAGGCGGGAGAACGGTGTACTGGGAATGGATAGCGGAGAGAAGATGCTACAGGAGAAAGGCACCAGCATTTTGCATACAGAAAAAAAGAAAGGTTACGGTGGACAGAAGAGGAGAAAGAAGAAGAGGGAGGGAAAAAGGAAGATGCAGACAGCCTATACTTCCCGACCGATTGGTTTGAGGAGATAGAACAGGAGAGAAATGTAAAAGATGAAAGTGCAGAAGATAGAGCCCCTCTGGATGAACAAGATTTGGTCGACGTTGATGGCCAACAAGAAGAGGAGGGATTTGTGAACTGCGTCGCGGGAGATGAATGGGAGAGTGAATATGAATATCCATTCGAGGAATTCGAAGAATTGGATATAAATTGGCGAGGAAAAGAAAATAAGGCAATTATGGGCAGGGAAGAATTTCCTGTCAGCATGTGCCCGAGGAATATGGCCAAAGGTTGGCTTATACATAAGAGTCGCTACAAGTTCGTTCTTGAAGAAAGATCGAACCAGTTCGAATGCCAAGATTACATCTTCGCTACAGTTTCGGATGAGTGGGAGAATCGCGAGCCCATTCGATTCTACCTCAGTGACGATGTTCATCAAGTTGTCCTGGGAGAGAACGCATTCAACGAGATGATGACTGGGGGAGTCAAACCAGGATATCTGAGTGGGCGCGACCAATGGGGAAGCTGGGGCTGCTCAGTGTTTGTGAAGTTCGGGAAGCAATTTATCCCAAACTTTGAACCCTGGTCTGGAATGTGGTATTCCAAAGCCCGCACAACCATTTTGTGGGATGGCATCCCAGTACAAGCAGACAACGGTGTTCTGCGCGGCCATCGCCGTTCTTCCTGTCCATGGATTTTTCACCAGGATCGGGATCACGACGAATACACATTAAAATCCAGCAAAAAGGTGATTGTCAATGGCTATCCTGAAGGACTGCACATGAAGAAATGGGTAACTCAGGCGTGGAAAGGCCCGAACAACATAAAATTTTATTTGCGGGAGCAAGGAGGATACATCATGCTGGGGAAGAAGTTCATGGATGGCCTGAAAGCTGATGGAATCAGCTGGATTTTGAATTCGATGAAGGAAACCATCTTCAAGAAGGAGGGGAAGGCAATAACCCTGAAATTCAGCAGGGAGAGAAAAGTGACTGCGAAGCGCACTCCGATCCCCGTCACAAACCTTTTTGTGCGACCATCAAAAGACACCCTATTCCCATCGACGGTCTTTTCGAAAGGCGGAAATGAGAATGAAAAGGAAAGTATTTTACCCTATGAGCCCGGAGAAGGCTCGATCGGAATAATTGTGGGAAGTCGGTACTTACCCAAATGGCTCGCTGGAAACGCCTCCGTGGGCGAAAAAACTGTGGGAGAGCCGGAAGCGGAGTCCGAAATGGAACTGGCTACTCCAGGGACATCAATGGATGTCTAACGCGTGCATTTTTTCCGTAGTGCTTTGTAGATGGGCTGCTCTGTTAGGCTTAGAGAAAAAAAGTTATGATGGAACGCCAAAACGAAATCAACGAAGCTGAGGGGGACAGCCAGCCAATTCACCCTACCGCGAAAGTACCCCGCTACTTCTAACCGACGTCGAGAGCAACGATGAATCGTTGGCGGAAGGTGCAATAGCAATGGGCGCTTCAGTGGAAGAAGCGCAGAAAAGAGAGGTGGAGAGTGTTACAGCGGTAATACAGGAGGATGTAGTGGTTTTGATGTGCGGAGCGAACCCTCCGCAGGGAAATGAGCCCATGGAACTGGATGGTGAAGTGATGGAGCTTGGCAACCTGAAAAAACTGAGAGAAGAGGAATTTGAAGCGCTGCTAGTCTCACCTGAAGTGGAGGAGACGAAGGAAGCAGCGAATGTGGTAGAGGAGGATGTGATTTTGTTGAATTTTGAGGGAGAAGAAGAAGAACAGGCGAAAGAAGGGAGAAAAGAGGAGAAAGGAAAGGAAATGAATGGAAAGGAAGAGAAACCCTCGTGCGAAAATCGGTCCAAGAAGAAACGAATGGGGAAGGAACACCACCATTGGCAATATGGATCACGGAGCCAAGGACCCGAAGGTGCCCATGCCCTCAAACTTCGGAACCACCTGAGTCACCAAAGGATATACTGGAATCTCTCACTAACTTTGAGTTAGTGAGGGCGTCCAATGAAGACCGGCAAACTTTTGGAGAAACTGGTATGCGAATAGGAGCGGAAAGAGCTGCGATGGAATTCGCTGGGCAAGGACTGAATGTGTCCATAGCGTTTGTGGGAAAAGGAATGGAAGACCTTCTCAAAGCGCTGGGTCAACGAACTTCTTCACGGTTGATAGCCGTGAAAGAGGAAATGACGCCGGAGTTGGACACCAAACTCCTGGCGATGTGGGGATTGGTTGAACCCTCACTACCACCACATTTGGACCCTCATCCCAGCACGAGCGCTCTATCACTTCCCTTGGACCCGCCCATGACAATGGAAAACATGGATACGCGACGAACAGAGTGCGGCCTTATGAGGTGATGAGGAGGGGTAGAGATCGCTATGGAATAGAAATTTCCTGTGAGGGGAAATTGCAGTGGTGGCGCAAGAACGGGGGCGTGTGTTTTCTGTGCTCCAGGCCGGGACATTATGTCAAAGACTGTCCGGAGCTGGAGGCCATGCAACGAGGGCGTGCACAGCGCAAGGGGCACGATCATGGACAGGGCAAAAGCACGTGAACAGAGGGGCCCAAATAAGAAAAGCACGGGGGCCGTGCTTCAAACTGAGGAGGGGGATGTTGATCCCGACGAAAGATCAATAAGCGATGATGTGATCGGGATTTAGCGGGGGCGTTTTTTGATCGGGGGTTGGGTTGTACCTGTTGATTGTTGTTCCCCTTTATCTCGGCCAATTGTCCCAATAAAAAGAGGGCCGAGGGAAGCAATTTTCGGATTCCCCCTCATCATTATGTTTTCGATCTAATTTGTGGAATAAAGAGCAGCCAAAGCTGTTCCCGGGGAAAGGGGCACAGACCTATGGGTCTGAGGGTCCCGGGGAGGGGAATCCCGAAGTGGCGGAAGATAAAGAAATGGATGGATAATAATATGCGGAATAAGCATATTATGCAGATGAAGGATTGAGAGAAGAGTAATATGCCTAATAAGCATATTACGTAGGTAGGGAATAGTAGGCCTAATAANAGGGGCCCAAATAAGAAAAGCACGGGGGCCGTGCTTCAAACTGAGGAGGGGGATGTTGATCCCGACGAAAGATCAATAAGCGATGATGTGATCGGGATTTAGCGGGGGCGTTTTTTGATCGGGGGTTGGGTTGTACCTGTTGATTGTTGTTCCCCTTTATCTCGGCCAATTGTCCCAATAAAAAGAGGGCCGAGGGAAGCAATTTTCGGATTCCCCCTCATCATTATGTTTTCGATCTAATTTGTGGAATAAAGAGCAGCCAAAGCTGTTCCCGGGGAAAGGGGCACAGACCTATGGGTCTGAGGGTCCCGGGGAGGGGAATCCCGAAGTGGCGGAAGATAAAGAAATGGATGGATAATAATATGCGGAATAAGCATATTATGCAGATGAAGGATTGAGAGAAGAGTAATATGCCTAATAAGCATATTACGTAGGTAGGGAATAGTAGGCCTAATAACTCTACTATGAAATGTGTATAAATGTATAATAAATGTATATTTATAGTATGACGAATAATCATACTATGGGTCATATAAATTAATAGTATGACGGACAATCATACTATGTAGTACTTTTATTATTCCTATAGATTTTCCTATTATTCTATGGATTTCCCCTCCCCAAAATTGTATTTATTAACATTCAATTACATGAGATTTTAGGTGCCGTGTCGTTTCCTCGAATGGGTCAAAATGAATTCACCCTAACCAAAACCTTTTTTGTAAGACCAGTTAGATCAAAAGTATAAAAAACAAAAATGTGCAGAATTTCATGCTCTATCTTTTGATATTATTAATTTTTCGAAATTCGGCCAAAAATTCGTAATTTTCATGAAAAACACAATTTTTAGTTATTTCGAAAAAATTTCTCTCTTTTTGGCCGAATTTCGGAAAATTAAAAATACCAGAAAATAGAGCATGAAATTATGCATATTTTTGCTTTTTCCCCCTCCCCCCTCCCACTTTTGGTCTAACTGGTCTAACAAAAAAGTTTTTGGTTAGGGTGAATTCATTTTGACCCATTTCAAGGAAACGCCCATTTTGACTTTTTTCGAGGAAACGACCCAGCACGAGATTTTATTGTGAAAAATATTCTGTTTGATAACACCACAAAAAGTTTAACTTTTGTATTTTGTATAAGTTAAAACCCCCGCCTCCCAAAATTACAGAGCCGAGTTTTTGAGAGGGCCGGACACATTGTTGGAAGATTACCATCAATTGTTCATGGATATGGTTGAAGACCTGGGATGGCCCGAATGCCGAATGATGGTATTAGAAAATATGTTAATAAATACATATACGTATATCCTCCCGATTAACAAATTATCCATGAAAAGACCCTACTCACCCTTCTCCTTCTAATTTGTCACCCGTATGTCCTTAATAATGCTGCCAATTCAAAAAAAGAAGGGACTTTAATCAAATAGTAACGGGAGGGGGAGGGACAAACTTTTAACAGAGTCACTTGGGAAATTTCAATGGTGCTCACCCCTGTTAAAATTTTGCAAGAAAAAATCTGTTCTGTTCCTGTTCCAAAAAATTCAATCTGTTCTGTTCCTGTTCCAAAAAATTCAATCTGTTCTGTTCCAGTTCTATTCTCAAAGCGCGGAAAAGAGAACAGAACACAGGAACAGATAAAGTAAGGGCAGAAAAACGCTGCTCACAATATACTCAAATCGGTTACATTTTTAGTAATTTATTTATATGCATTCTATTAATAAGGCTGATGTGACTAGTACACCTGAGGGCACAACTGATGTGTTGACACCAACAACAACAGTTACAACGGACGCAACAACGACGCAAACAACTCCAACAACTCCAACCACAATGACCACAACAACAACAGCTCCAACAGTTGTTCCGGTTGACGAGGTCGGTGAAGGGTGTACGGTATCAAGCCGAGTTAATCTGCTGGCATACTGTAAGTGTGTATGTTTCACAGGTGGCCAACTCCCACAAGTTTGCCAATGCGCTCAGAAATGATTGCGATATCACCATTGCTGCTACATTGTCGGGTAGGTTCCCGTAAATGCTATAATTCATGGCGATAAATGGTAAATGTATTCAGTACATTGGGTTCTAACAATACCACAGGGCCATCGTCAGGGGAGTGGGGTGGAACTTCCCAGTTAGCCCATGAAAAAATGAAATTTAAATGTTTACAAATTCCAAATTCTCAAATGGCCTAAAATGGTCAGATGACTAATTTTTTGTAGCTGTATGAATACTTGGCCAAAGTCGCGGTTCTTTTTTAGCGTCGTTGCATATTTCTAAAAGATATATGGATTTATTTAAAAAAATGATTTCGATTTTTTGCTATCTACGGTTTTTATTTTCATACACTACAAAAATTTAGGCAAATCAAAAAAGGCCGTTAAATTTGGTGCTAGGTCATTCCGCAAAAAGTATCAAAAAGGGCGTTCCGCAAAAAGTATCAAAATGGGCGCTCCGCAAAAAGTATCAAAAAGGGCGTTCCGCAAAAAGTATCAAAATTGTTTTTGGGTGCAAAATCGGTTCTAAAATAATTATGAAAATTAATTAAAAATAAAGAAAATATATTTTATATTTTTATTCTTATCTAAGAATATATTTTATATTTTTATTCTTATCTAATTTATTTGCCCGATTATTTCTTTCTCAACCAAAATTTTTTAGCAAGTTTTATATCTTATGTCCTGACTTAATTTATCGTGAAACCAAAAATTTTACCATCAACTTTTTTGTTCTTTCCATCATAAAATTAAATTTTTGATTTACCTATATTTCATAAAAAATTAGAAAATATAATTTGCATAAGATATTTTAGAACCGATTTTGCACTCAAAAACAATTTTGATACTTTTTGCGGAATGACTCAGCACGGTTAAATTTCATATACACTGATCGTGGTATTAATAGTTTCTCATATATGAGTCACTTTTTTGGTTAACGCATAATTAATTAAATTTTATTGCTACTTATTTATAGATTTTATTTAATAAAAATTTGATTTTTTTTGTTTCAGATAATGGAACTTTCGCTATCCAGTTATTGCATAACATGCCTGAGCCGATTCCAGGGGGTGAGTTATCAATAGAGATGCGTTAAGTTATAACAAATATTTTATTTTAATTATTTATAGTCTTTGGATGTATTTAACATGTTTTAAAAAGGTTTTGAAGTATTTTTGACCATTTAAACCTAAATCTATTTTTGGACTTTATTTGGGCCAAAATTCCTTAAAAATTCTATAAAAACACGATACTTTCTATGGGGCGGGTAGGATTTAGCTCTAATTGGTTTAAAAAACATAACATAATTAATTATCTGCTATAATTCCATCCCTAATTTTCAATTAGCATATGTAAATAAACTCATTTATAGCTTAGGACATATAGAAAAAGTCTGTAAGTACCAAAATAGCTAGGGAAACTTTTTAAAAGCCAACCCAGACATAACTTCAAAAGGTAATAATTATGCTCTATTTTTTGGTATAATTTTTATAATTCCCTGGAAAAGGGTGAAATTTTCTCAAAAATATGTTTTTCAAAAAATTTCATAATATTAGGAATTTATTTAAGAGAATTCAAAAAATTAAACCAAAAAAGGAATTTAATTTTTGGAATATTTTTATATATTTGTCTTGCTCTTTGAAGTTATGCCTAATTCTAAGCTTGATTTTAAAAATTTCCCGGACTATTTCCATTTTTGGCAATTTCAACAAATAATTTGTCATTTTCATGTGGAAATACGAAAAAGAAAATTCAATTTTATTAAAATTTGAAGTTGGCGAGGCAATGTTCGTGATCGATGTGACGACCGAGAAGATCAGAATGGAAGCCCGTTTCCATCAATCTGAAGGGGTTGGAACTTTTCTTAAAATATTTTAAATCTATACTTACAAAGAGTGCCAAGGGGGTAAAAAGTGAAAATAAAAAAGCCAAAAAAATTATCCAATTAAAAAAATTAAGCTAATTAAAATGCTTGATAGGCAAAACTAAAAACCAACGCATTGAAAAATTTCATAATTTTTTCAGGAAATGGGTTAGCTTTGTATAACAAGCTAAAAATAGAGCCCAAATTGGAAGTTTTTTTTAACTTTCAGCAACTTAAATAAAGTACTTTTTGGGTGATTTTTTGGCCTTTTAAACCATTGAATTATAAAGAAACCAGATCGATATCGAATTTCAATTGTCTGCAGGTGGATTCTAATCGCACAGAATGGTTCAAGAACCGTAGCGATGATGGACTGAATGTGAAGATCAAGGTGCTCGACAATGAATACATCGTATCTTTTGGTGAATATGATTTTGCCGCTCTGCTGAACCATGATCCACTCTGGGCAATCAACTACATCTATGTAAGGGTCGGACGAAAAAATATTTTGAAGCGAATGAATAAAAATGAAAAAAAGCCCAACGACAATCCAGCACCAAAAAATTAAAATTAACTTCAAAAAAATAAAGCATTTAATTAACTAACTAATTAGCTACAAAATGATGAGTTTAATTCCATATGAATTGTGGTCCAACAAAAATAATTTATGGATGCCCTATTCGAGTTAATTTTTGATGGCAATGCGGTTGCCGGTTTACTGAATTCTGACCCACTGTGGGCCATCAACTATACCTATGTAAGGGTAACGATATATACCATATTTTCTCTAATATAAAACCTTTTTTACTTTTTTGCTTTTACTTATTCAAAAATTCTCAAAGCGGGGTTCTATTTCTGTTAGAGCAGTGTAGAGGAGTAGGCAGATATTAGAAAATGTATTTTATTTTCAATCTATCTTTTTCAGAGAATATTTTCAAAGGCATATTCTAAGGGAAATTTTGCATAAATACCATAAAGTTAACAGATATTTATTCCCTCTAAAATAAGGTTCACTTTAAAATTAGAAATTCCAAAAAATCTCTAAAATAAGACACCAATTTTATTGAAAAAATAAGAGACCCCTCTAAAATAAAGCACATCTATGTTTTGGGCTAACTCGATCCGATACCTGACCCGAAGCTTTCGTCGATCAGGAACAGGTATGAAGCCTGAACTGCCCTTATTTACCCTGTGGATTAACAACCCAGAGCAGGGTTTGCAAAAAATTATATTAATAGGATAAGATAATACAGGGGAAAATCGCTTAAATATATATTTTTTAAATTGTAGATCTCTGGTGATCTGAAACTCCGAATGAACAACCCAATCAATGTGCAATGTCCGGATTCTGAAGAGGTAACATATCAAATACTAGGGTGAGTCAAAAAATTCATAAATCTTTTTTTAAACATTTCAGGAATTTTTTAAAATCCTATAAAACTTTGTGGTCAGTGTTAGCCTAAAATCGCTAAATTATTAAGAATTTTTGGAAATTTTCTAAATTCAGTTTTTCCTGATCGACAGTTTTCTATCGAACAATAGTCTGTAACGGGTCGACTAAACTTGATTGAATTTCCTGAAATATTTAGTGTTTTAAAATGTTAGCTGATTATTTCTTCTTTTTATTTTTCGATTTTTTTCCTGTAAATTCGAAATTCCACTTAAAAAATAAAAAATTTAATTTCTATATCTATATCTTCGAAAAAATTATCAGGTAAGTCGAAAAATGAAAAAAGACCAAATAATAGAACATAAAATTCTGTACAAGGTTACCTTCTTTGTCTTAATGGCATGCTTTTTTAACGTCGTAGCATCTTTTAGAAGAACTAAAATCAATTTCAGAAGAAGCTGACACCACCCGGCAGGTCGATTGACTGGTCGAACAAGCTGGACAACATGATCCCGACTGGTTTGACGGTGCAGGATTTGCAGGTCAAAGGCCAAGGTTCACTGGGTGTCTATTTGCTGAAGGGATGCTCGAAATTCAACATGACTGGTAAGACCTAAAAGGAATCTAGTTGAAATTTTTAAACTTTTTTCAACTTTTTGCAATATTTGATTAATTTTCACTGAAACTTGAAAAATTAGTAATTCTTAGCCTTAGGAGAATTCTCACTAGTGTAAAAGTATATACCTACTTTTTGGAGAAAGATTGTTAGAATCCCGAAATATACGATTTGAGGTCCCGGCCTATATTGAGCCCCTCCCCCCGCCTCCTGGGGCGGTAAGATAAGAACGTGGGGAGTGGGAAAATACCCACCCTAGGGTGGGAAACCCTGTAAGATAAGAAAACCCACAGGGTACTAGGGTGTTCACCCATGGGGAGAAAGCAGGGAAATCGCCCACCCTAGGGAGGGAAATTTCCCCTCGCAAGATAAGAAACTGGGAAATGGGCAATCACCCACCTAGGGAGGGAAAATGACGCCCTTGACCCTGAGCGTGGAAAATGGTTTACCCACGAACTTTAAAACCCAATTTAAGCATGAAAAAATTAATCAAAAAATTATGAAAAAATATTATTATACTCAGAAGAAACTTTCAGCTATCTATCCATGTATTTTTCTAAATATTTTATTTCGATTAAATAAGTTTAAAAAAATTAATAAATAATTCATCATGAAAAGTTGAAATAATAAAGTTGAAATCCAGTTCTCAAAAATTAATTTAACCATTTTCTTTAAAATATTGTATTTTTATTTTATTTATTTTCAATGTATAGGGATACATTGCTTAGTAATTGGCCGAATTTTTCATAAAAAGTTTCATTTTGGTACCCGATGGGGTTTTTCCATACGATAAGAGCGTGGGAAATGGGGTTTTCCCCAAGGTAGGGTGGGTTTCCCTTCTTACTTCTTATTGTCGCATTTGGGCGAAATGCGCTTCTTCCCTAGATCGGGCTGAATTGATCGTTCTTTGATCACGACTTTGCATTTGCACATTTTGTGTTTTTTGCACCATTTTGCCCCTCCATTCTTATCAGTCATGACCCTTGCCCCACATTCCATCTTGTTTGTGATGACTCCCCAGTCGATCAACCACAGCTGTTTATTGCTGATAACCCTCAACTTCAGCTGTTCTTCATCTGTTCATTGCTCCACCTCAAAGTACCATGATCCCATATCACTGATTTTGCCCTTGCTCTGCCCATCACCCCACTCTCGATTGTGCCTTTATAAGCCACCCGCTGGACCCCCACTTTGTCTTGGATCATCAGTCTTGGCATCACAACAGTCCTCTCAACATCAGTCCATCATCAGTCCAGCAACAGCATCGACAGCGAGAACCAGCGAGGCGAGCACACAGAGCGAGTGCGACAACAGCGAGCCCGACGACAGCGTCCACCGATCCAATCACTCCACCCTCCCCCTCCCTTCAATCATTCACCACATTGTCCCATTTCCCTTGTGAATAAACCTCTACCACACGACTTGGCGACCCTCACCAAGCGGCAGCGCCGCACCCGAACTGTGCCCGTTCCACCCAACCCCCGGAGCCCACAGTTAATGGTGACCCTGGCAGGATCCCACTGACCGACATCTGACCAGACCTGTGCAACAACTGACCGGCCCAACAAGCCAAAGCCCGTCAACAACAACAAGTGTCCCAAGCTAAGCACAGGACCACATTCAACACGGTAGAGAGGAAGGGACATCAAAGAGGGAACATAGGAGATTGAAGCAAATCCTTTGACGATTTCTTCTTTCTCATTGCCTAAAGTGCTTTGACCACTTTTGGCTTTCACCGGACAAACAAAACAAGTCCGACGATTGTCTTAAGTCCTTTGACGACTTTTGACTGGGCAATAGTCATAGTCCTTCTTCGACTTTTTGACTTAGCCAAACAGCGCAGTCCGAAAAGCAGCCCAGCTGCGCAATGTCGGGACCAATTCAAGGCAAGATTCTCGCCGCTTTGAAAGCAATCGCAAAGGCCAAGAATGCCATAGACTTCTCAGCGCAACCAGACAACACAAAGCCAACGGAAGTGAACGCCTACACACTCGAATGCCAATTAGAGCGCTGCAAGAAGGAAATCCGGACGATTGAATGCGGCATCGATGACCTGAGAGTCTCAAACAGCGAATGGACTGACCTCCTGAGGAAGATGTCAAGCAACGACAGAGAAGTGGAAGAAGAAGTCTACGACAAGTTCCGGAAAGACAGGAAGCTCAACGAGAAGACGGATGAAGCAACGGACAAGCTGCAGTCACTCAGAGACATCGAAGACAAGTTGGCAGTGAAAGCCAAAATCTACCGGAATCGAGCAGAGCGAGAAGAGAGAGCAGAGAAGCTTGCCCATGCCAGAGCACTCCAAGAAGCAACTCAAGCAGCGCAAGTCCAAGAGGGACAACCCCAGATGGCAACGGCACCACTGTACCAGCTCCCCACCATCCAGCTCGAGAAGTTCAACGGACAACGGAACCGCTGGTGTGAATTCATCGAATCCTTTCGCACACCGGTGGATGGAAGGGCAGGCACCAAAGCAGAAAAGCTCAACCTTCTCAGAGGACTTCTCGAAGGAGAACCGCGCGCTCTCATCGCAGGACTGCGACTCGAAGACCGGAACTACGACATAGCACTGCGCATGCTGATGGACACCTATGGTGCCAAAGAAGAACACATCCGCGATCTTCACCTGGAACTTGCCAATTTGAAGCCCTGCAACAACGTGCGCGAAGCCAAAGAACTCCTGCTCAAGATTGAACGCATTGCAAGAGAGATGGAGTATGCAGGCGAAAACATCGAAGGACCACAGACATACCTGATGCTTGAGAAGAAGCTCACGCCTGGACTCCTGCGCACAATCATCATCAAGAAACGCGAAGACCCTGCAGGTTGGACGACGTCCCAATTCCGGAAAGTCCTCAGCGACGCCATTGAGCGAGAATCAGAGATCCAAGAGGTCATGTGTGAGTATGGACTCACAAAGTTCCACAGGTCAAAGGAACAACAGCGACACCCACATCCAGCACAACAACGGTGGTCACAACAGGATGCCCGTGGATCACAAGACAAGCGCAACACCATGTACAGCGGATTGACGCTTGACAGCGGAAGAGAGCCTAACAGGAAAAGAAGAGGCTCAGATGGGGAAGCAACCCATTCAGCGCACAGCGAGCACGAAAGGCAAAGGCAACCGCCTTACCCTTGCACATTCTGCAACGGCAATCACTGGCACGATGAATGCCGTCAGCATCCCACAATTCAACAGCGAGAGGCAATTGTCAGAGAGAAGCGACTCTGCTACAAATGCCTGCAGAGAGGACACAGCGCAAGACGATGTCCAAGACCACTGAGATGCTTCTACTGCAAGCAACAGCATCCGGCAGCATCGTGCCAACAACATGTGCAGATGAAGATGCACAATTCAGCGAACGTGCGATCAACAGCGAACTCCAAGGAGATCAGCCAATGCCATGCAACGAGGAACGATGAGAAGCGAGCTCTGTTGATGACAACAGAAGCAACAATCTTCAATCCAGAAGCCGCACAGAAAAGCATCACAGCAACAGTGTCATCGATCCCGGCAGCCACAAGTCATTCATAACTGAGGAAGCAGGAAAAAGGTTGCAACCTCCAAGCAGCGGAAAGGACGATTTCTACATTGCGCGATTTGGCGAAAGGCAAGCCAGGAACTACGACAGCAATCGCGTCAAGCTAAGCATGCTTGACACAGCTGGAGAGAAGCTCATCACAGCGCTGAACACAACAAAGTTTATCACCAATGGACTCCCAGGGATCAACGCATCTGCTCTGAATATCACGGGACTGCAACAACCAAAGCTGAGATGCATTGAGCGCAAAGAGCCCGATGTGCTACTTGGCATGGTTCTGTGGCCCGAACTGCAGATGTCAAGCGGAAAGCAGCTGCAATCAGGATTCATGCACTGTTCATCGCGACTAGGAAACCTGATCTATGGAACCAGCAAAATAGATCAGACAACGCAGTATGCCAATGTCAACTTCGTAACGATGACAACTCCAGCGCAAATCAAACCAGCCGTGCAAGAGCCGTACAACAGGTCAACGCAATGGCCAACGCACAGATCAAGGAAGAGCCAAACTCTAGCGAGAGGCAGCAGCAGACAGACGAGCACAGCTCACAGGCAGCGAAGCGGCATGGCCCAGGCGCAACAACTTCAATGACCGAGCAGCCAAGAGCGAGCACAAAGCCCGGATCAACGCACCAAAGAGATGCACGACAACGAGCGCAATGCGAGGAAAAGCAGTAGCCAACTAACAGCGTCACGGAAGAACTCTTTCATGCAACGACCAGCAGCAACAGGCCGCAAACAGAGGTCAGCGAGCAGCAAAAGGCCCCACTTCAACAGAAGCAACAGCCAAAGCCAGTAGCAAGGACGAGGAAAGCAGAGGTTCTGCAACTCATCAAGTTTTTGCGGTCGATGTGGCAAGCAACCAAAGGCGCGATAGCACATGTACGAGCAAGAACGGGCAGCGACAGCACAGGATGAGTAAGCACGAGCGGAGAGCACTCGCAACAAACGCACAAGGCAGCAAGAGCAGTGACCACGGAGCACGCAATGGAATGAGCATGGCGCAATGAGTGCGAACGTTCGTCGCCGCCGGGAGTGTCGCATTTGGGCGAAATGCGCTTCTTCCCTAGATCGGGCTGAATTGATCGTTCTTTGATCACGACTTTGCATTTGCACATTTTGTGTTTTTTGCACCATTTTGCCCCTCCATTCTTATCAGTCATGACCCTTGCCCCACATTCCATCTTGTTTGTGATGACTCCCCAGTCGATCAACCACAGCTGTTTATTGCTGATAACCCTCAACTTCAGCTGTTCTTCATCTGTTCATTGCTCCACCTCAAAGTACCATGATCCCATATCACTGATTTTGCCCTTGCTCTGCCCATCACCCCACTCTCGATTGTGCCTTTATAAGCCACCCGCTGGACCCCAACTTTGTCTTGGATCATCAGTCTTGGCATCACAACAGTCCTCTCAACATCAGTCCATCATCAGTCCAGCAACAGCATCGACAGCGAGAACCAGCGAGGCGAGCACACAGAGCGAGTGCGACAACAGCGAGCCCGACGACAGCGTCCACCGATCCAATCACTCCACCCTCCCCCTCCCTTCAATCATTCACCACATTGTCCCATTTCCCTTGTGAATAAACCTCTACCACACGACTTGGCGACCCTCACCAAGCGGCAGCGCCGCACCCGAACTGTGCCCGTTCCACCCAACCCCCGGAGCCCACATTATCTTACAGGTTTTCCACGTCCCTTAGGGAGGGTACCCAAAGGGAAACCCTTGGGGTGGCTACCCAGGGGCACATGCCTATGTTCTTATGGTACCAGCCCTGAAAAAAAATTAATCAAAAAATTATGAAAAAAAAATTCTATATTACGCTCTCGTGTTATCATGTTCGAGTTGTCAGTGACCTAAAATAAAGCCCCCTGTAATTAGATCACCTGGTGGCTCATTAAAATTTTCTATTTTTATACAAAGATTTTAATGATATTTTCATAAAACTTAAAAATAATCCTAACAAACCATTTTTTTAAATAAAAATAATTATATAAAAATATTTAGAATAATATTTCCTCTAATGAATTTTTTTCCATTTCAGAATTTTCTTAAAATTTTTCAATTTTTTTATTTTTTAGGGATCTTTTTTGGGCCAGAACCCTTTTTATGTAAAAGCCCCACCCCCTTCCCCTCTCGAGGGATTTTGAAAAAAAGCCCAGGGGTCTCAATTCAGGAATAAGGTGTTTTTTGTTCCCAAGACTCCCCACGTATATAATTCCCATGCTTGAACAGTCTGGTGAACATAAAATTGAATACATCGGGATTCAAAAAGCTAACATTTAAGCTAGCGCCAATTTGAACCCCTAATATATTTTTTTAAAAAAATCATGAAACTAGTGCAAATTTAAGGGACACTTATAAGGGTATACATCATTCCGCCCCCCGCGCTAGAAAAAAGATTGAGTTTGGTGTCAAAAGATAGCCCTAAATGTCTGCCATAAACTTGCAAGAACAACTAATCCCGATTTGGCCAAGCAGAAAAAGGTTATGGCAGATCTTGGCCAAAACAAACCACAATTTTATGGCTTAAGTTGACCATATCCTTTTTCCAGTTGGCCAAATCGAATAGCGGACATTTAGGGCTATCATTTAATACCAGAAAACTCTATTCTATAGGTTTTACCTGAAAAAATTATGCTTAATCATTTTCTTAATCATTTGAATCGAAATGCCAAAAATGCCTACTTTGCACCGAGACTAAAAAATGCTCGAATTTGAATAAACTATCTATTCCACTGTGCTGAACACCCTTCGAAACCCTGGAAACTCATTTTGTTCGCTTTTTAAACATTTTATAATATCAGGTATCTATTTTTACGCATAACAATTCATTGTAACCCACATAAAAACGCGATAGCACCCTATAAATTCACTGGAGTTACTCTTCCTCACAGTTTGCACATTTGCGATGGAGTACAAATTATGGTATAATGCAGTAAATGGAAGTGCAATGGATATCTACAGGTACAACCGTGTGGATGCGTATGAGGTTAGCAACATGAGCCATTATTACCTCACAAGTAATTAAAAGTAATTAGGTAATTTATTATCGAACCTTTTAAAAAAATATGAAAACAATAATTATGTATAAAAAAATCAAAACTTTAATTAATTTGAGCTCCCTTTTGGCACTTTTTAGTAATTACATAGCACCCAATAGTTTGTTGTTTTAAAATTATTCGGAATAAAAATTTTTTGGATTTAAAATTGTTGAACAAAAACATTCGAAGTTATTAACAGTTATTAACAACAAAAACATTCTTATGCTATGGTCTGTTCCAAAATTATAAGGTCACCTAATATTCACATGGTTAGACCATTTCCGACCATCCGATTAAGCTGATATTTTGCATCCAGATAACAAATATGGAAATATTTAGATCCGCGAAAGGAAAAAACAAAAAATAACAAAAGAAATTTTTTATGAATTTTTCTTTAAAATTCCACTGTTCCAAAATTATAAGGTCAATATTTTAACCGGCCCAATCCCCCATTTTTAACAAAAGAAAAAATCTGAAAAAATTCATGCAATCTCATATGGACTAGATGATCAATTAGTGCTATAAAAATACCCCACTCAATTGGGTCCTTCATGGAGATCCGGGTACCCCCAAAATGGCTTGAAAACGGGATTTTTGGGAACAAAAATTCCTAAAGGCCTGAAATCCCTAACAATGAGGTCTGTTTTTCTGCTGTCCATTTAGCAGANAAAATACAAAAGGTCGCTAACCGTTCGCTCGATTCTCCGTGGAGGCGCAATTCGATCAATTTTAATGTGCCAAAATTACCCAATTTTCAGCGGGATTTTGGGTACTTCAACTTGGAGGATGGACGCCAACCTAACGAACAAAGTTATGAGAATGCGGTCAATGGAGTTTTGTAGCCCCATATGTCTGCTAAATGGACAGCAGAAAAACAGACCTCATTGTTAGGGATTTCAGGCCTTTAGGAATTTTTGTTCCCAAAAATCCCGTTTTCAAGCCATTTTGGGGGTACCCGGATCTCCATGAAGGACCCAATTGAGTGGGGTATTTTTATAGCACTAATTGATCATCTAGTCCATATGAGATTGCATGAATTTTTTCAGATTTTTTCTTTTGTTAAAAATGGGGGATTGGGCCGGTTAAAATATTGACCTTATAATTTTGGAACAGTGGAATTTTAAAGAAAAATTCATAAAAAATTTCTTTTGTTATTTTTTGTTTTTTCCTTTCGCGGATCTAAATATTTCCATATTTGTTATCTGGATGCAAAATATCAGCTTAATCGGATGGTCGGAAATGGTCTAACCATGTGAATATTAGGTGACCTTATAATTTTGGAACAGACCATAGGAAGGGAAACTGGGAACTCGAAATTTTGGCAGTGAAATTTTTCGGAATTTTCGTCAGTGGCTGAAATTTCGACAGTTAATATAAATTCTCATCACGTTCTTGTTCTGCAATCTTGAATTTTTCAATTTTACAATTATTGACTATAAATTCTTTGAATGTTTTAATCTCATTAAATGTTGGTTTAATATGATTAATTTGAAATGTAGATGGAGGATGACAACAATCTCGGATATGTGGGGAATGTGCCCATTTACGGGGCAAAAAACTACACTGTCAGAATTGGTTTGGACAACATGCGAGGAGTGGGCCTGATGGTGTATGGCCATGCATGGCAGAAGGCAGATGATATGCCGGAAAAGTTGCAAAAATTGGACCAGTACACGCACTATGTACGTATGGGTTCTGTGGTCCAATAATAAAACAGAACAAATTGGGTTTAATCTGCTGGTAAAAAACTGAAAAGAATGGTCTGAAAGCGCCAATGGTGGTGTTTCCCCGAACCGCACATGTGAGCGTTTACCCGAATTCCCCGAACCGCAAATGTGGGCGTTTACCCCGAGTCGAAATGTGGGCGTTTGTTCGAACCGTCAATAATGGTTTTTATAACGAAACGGATAAATGACGAAATTTACGCATCAAAATGCCAATATTATTTTGAATTAGTATTTCCCGTTAATTATGCTGGTCTTAACTTTTGTACGTGGGTGGCGACCCTGTGGGAACCTCATCCCCGCCCCGCGGAGGTCGCCAGTCCCCGTCACCGCGGTGCCCCGTCCCAGCGGTGCCTCGTCCCATCCTAGGTTGAACAATCGTTATCCGGTTCCATGTGAACAAAAAATGGGAACCTTTGAAAAAATCGAGGGCTTTTTTCATTTCTGAGATTTATTAGAAATTTTTCTTTTTCTGATTTTTAAGTTATAAGCTAAGAAAAGGCCATTCGGAGATGGTTGAAGACGTGCTAAAGCAGTGAAAAGACCCAAATTCTATCAAATTTAGAAACTTTTTAAGCTTGCAATACCATAACCACAGTATATATGTTGTAGACGATTTTAAATTCAGCCGAAGCTGACTGAAGAAATTTCACTCTATGAGGTGCCGGCGGTCCCGGTAGGAGCCGCCGGAGAAATTTTTTGAAATTTAGATCATTTTCCTTAAGAAAATTGGTCATCTTAATGAAATTTTTGAACAAATTATTGTGGGAGGTGGCGGCGGTCCCGATAGGGGCCGCCGGAGAAAATTTTAAAAATTAAGACCCTTTTCTTTTTAAAAATTGATTAATTCTTATGTCCTTTTCTATTAATTTCTGTTTGAAAATTCAAGAATTATCATCATTATAAAAAAAGTTTTTCGGAAATTTTTTGTTGTTTATATTGTTTTTCTAAAAAATTTTCGTAATAATTTTTGTGTTAAGTTACAAAAAATGAACGAAAAAAGCTATAAAGAAAATTGAAACAAAATATGAGGCGACGGGAATCGAACCCGCGACTTCACCGCCAATAAACCAGTATTGTACCACTGAGCTAAGGCCTCATTGGGCAATCATCCTCATCCGCCAAATTCTCTTAACTGTTGGATCTAAAATGGCATCTTTAGGGGTGCATTTTCATCCCCGAATCCCCGCGGGGATGAGGGTCGGGGATCGGGGATGTCGGGGATGGGCTCGTCGGGGACGGGGATGAGGCCCAAAAAAAGTCGGGGACGGGGGGGATATCCCCCCCGTGCCCAACCCTAATTTTGAGTAAGATGTGTAAAATGGTGTTGAATTTGGTCATTAATCATTACCCATAGGTCATTCTCTTGATCATAACTTTTCTGAAAAATTGTTTTATTGAATACACTTGTTATTAAAATGTAGGAAATAGATTAGACAATAGATTAGGATGGTGTGTTTTATCATTTGATAATTATTATTTTGTAAAAAATAACTGAAAAAAAACATCGATTTTTTATTATACGACCTGGTAAGAGAATAAGAATACGATGTTTCCGAATGTTGATGAGTACAATTCCTCTCCAAATTGGATTGTTATGTAATAAAATCAATAAAAGATTTTTGGCTCGAATTTATCGTTTTTTCTTAATATTTTTTACCATGTCCTGCTGGGTGAGAAGTTCTTTTTTTCCTTTTACTAAATTTTTAGATTTACAGTGTTTTATAATAAAATTTTATTTCAGTATGCAGACTTTGTGCAGGTGATTCTTTTTTATGTATAATTCGACATATTCATGAATAAAATGTGAAATGAAAGCAGGTTAGCGTATTTTTTATCTTGATATTAAATTTATGCGCTGTTTGAAATTATTATTTTAAAATAAAAATTAATAACTAGGCAATTAATCGTGGAGATCACAAGCCAGGGTGGTCCGACAGACGAATTTATGCAGAATTTGCCGCATTTTGCCGCTTTTTGGAATTTTTAAACTAATCAAAAATGACTAATTTACTTGAGAAAAGAACTCAAATTTCAAAAAAAAAATTCTCTTGTTGCCACCGTCGGGGCCACCGGAGCCCTCATTACAACGGAATACTTAAAAATTACTAAAAAATGAACAAATTTCTTAAGGAAAGAGATGAAACAATAAACAAAATTGAGGCGGCCCCCTACCGAGCTGCCGGCTCTCCCCAATACAGCGGAATTAAAAAACTCAAACAAAAAACTAGTCAAATTTCTTAAGAAAGGGACTCTAAAAAAGGAGTAAACAATTGCTTGAGAAGGTTAAAAATAGTGAGAAATATACAGAATAAATTTTTATATTAATTTTATTTGCTTTTTTAATGGTTTATAAATGCAGCATATCCACATTTTTCACGAAATTGCTACATTTTTGCCCTCATTTTTTGGACAAAAAATGGCAAATTCCGCATTTTAGTGGTTTTGGAAAGGGCCACCCTGCTGATCACAACTTCAGGTGGTTACCGAGGGTGAACTCGCCGTTGGCCACTGGCAACTTCACACGGTACCGAGACCGATGTATTCGGCACTCAGCAGCAAACCGGAGGATGCCAAACTTGCCAAGATCCCATTGAAAAACTGGACCGATGGGGACTACATCCGACTGCACACCAAGCATTTTCAGTATGATACAACAAGACATATGCTGCTGAACTTCCACAGGGGCTACCCAGACTGGATTGATGAGGAACCGGAGAAGGAAACTCATCACAAGCAAAGTATGTCTTGTTTGATGTATCCAACATGAATCCGAGGAGTTACAATTGGTGCTAGGAAATTCGAATTTTTTCAAAAAATGAAAAATGAGGTTTTCACGAAATCGGGAACTATTCTTTTAACGGAAGGGTGAGCAATTCAAATTTCAAAAAAAAAATAAATAAATAGGGACAGGACGAGCAAATTAGCCCCGTTAACAGGAAAACACCAATTTCGAACCTTTTGTTTGAAATTCGAAAAAAATAGTGATCTATCACATGGGATGCAACTCCCGGGACGTGGGTTCGAATCCCACCGCCGTGTCAGACATATACTCAAGCCCGTTGGGGGCACATCCCTTCAACTCCAGCCATTAGCCGAGCGGTGATGCAGAGCAAATGGTGTCAGGTTCCCGTACCGTACGGGGTATACTAACCACATTCCTTTTCCCGAAATACCGAAAATTAGGGTTTTTAGGGGATATTTCGAAATTTTTGGCCGAATTTCGGAAAATTAAAAAAAAACCATTCGAATCAGCATAAAATTCTGCACAAGTTTTCCTTTTATACTTTTGGTCTAACAGTTCGACTCAGCACGACTGGGCATTGCCTGTCCTTGTGGCTGTAGCCGTGGCAACCCAGAAATGGGGAATACCGCCTGGCAAAAAAAAACAACTAAAATACCAGCAGAAGATAGAGCATTACCGTAAAACCTGTATTACAACCCCCGGGGGTTATATTTTTCAACCTC
>LDKF01000029.1:155662-171327 GCA_001026735.1 Rotylenchulus reniformis
GGGGGGGGGGACGATCGGGGTTGGGGAAAATGATGTGCACCCTTCCCAAAATAACCTACAAGTGTCACGCCACATTTAAAATTTAGTTAGCAGAACTTTTTTTGGGAAAATGTCATAATGGATGTTCTAGTCCCAAGACAGCTTTACACGGCAATAAACTATAAAAAAATGCTAAGCAAATTTTGAAAAAAATAAAATGGAATAAAAGCATTCAGCAGAAGGAAAAGTCTGCTGAATGCTTTTATAAAATTGCTTTTTTTAAGCTTTGCTTTTTTAAAAATGTGTTCAAAATTCTTTAGCTGGCCAATTGATGCTTCGAATGAAACTCCACAGAGGGCTCATTGAATTTGAAAACGCATTCTGCATGTGGTCTGAGCTCAGACAAAAAAGTTGCCAAGTGAGAGGATTAAAGTCTGATCCGGAAATGGCTCCTGGCATTGATGGAAGTGAACTGGTTGAGGTATTATTATTGCTCACATTAAACATCCCTAAATGGGTCCATGATCTCAATAGGCTGGATTGATTCAAAACATAACTCGGTAAGGGAGGGGGTCGGCCAAAAATTTTAATGAATTTTTTAATTTAATTTTCCCTATTAAATGGCCCTTTTGCGTTTTTGCTCGATAATTTGAACAAATCTTAAAAATCCAAAGAGTGCATGAAGCGAGATGCGCTTTTTTCAGCTGAAAAATAATAGTTAGTAAGCTATTGGATGGAAGTATGAACAGCGCCCCGATTTCCTAACAAAAATGTAGTTTTATACCAGAAAAACCGGGTTGGCTATTTTTGACTTGCAAGTTAGACCAATTGCGAGATTTTTTTTCCTATTATTATGGATATCTGTAAAAAACAAAACTTTAGAGAAAATATGGGAATAATCTGCGAAATTTATGGATTTTTCTTCAACTTTTCCACCTAGTAAACCTACAAAATTTGGCGCTCCTAAAATAATTAATTTCAGGATGACAAACCACTTGTGCTTCACATTGTGGCCCACAAGAACCAAAGCAACATTGGCAATGTGAACGGGATCAGGGTGGATGTGTTCGACACCAACAAAACGGCGTTGGCCACTTACAAGTTGGAAGAGGGTCTGCCTTACTATGCCATGGAATATTTCAGTGTAAGTAGCATACACCAGCATGATGGGTCAAAAGTTCGTGTCGTTTTTGACAATTTTCTAAATATTTTGGGAAATTTTTTCGAAACCATATAAAACTTACTTGTTAGTGTCAAAAGAAAATTTGAAGTATCTAGATTATATTGAATTTTTTTTTAAATTTTCTAACTCCAAAATTTCAAATCGAAAAATGGTCTGTGAACTAGTCAACTCGATGAATTCATTTAAAAAATTTTAAAGCTTTAAAAAACCCATATCGGATATAGACAATCGACGATCCGCGCATTTAAAAATTGATATGCCCTGATTTTCAGGGATTTAGCTATCTCAACGAAATTATGATTAATTAGCAAAGGTGCTTGTATACTGTATATACGTAGTTAATTTCTTGTTAACAGGGGGGGACAAATTTTAACAGGAGGGCACCCAAATCATCTGCCATACACCCAGTGAACTAGCATTAAAATGTTAAAATTTTATTTTTAATACTTTAGTAAAATTTTAAAAAGAAAAAAAGTAAGCTGCTTCTCGGCGGGTATGGTTGAGTGCTCCCTTGTAAAAATTTTGCCACCCATGAAAAGTTTGCCCCCCCCCCTTGTGAAAAGTTTGCTCCCCCCCTGAAAGTAGGGTAGTGCACGGGAGGGGGGCAAATTGGCAAAAATCGGGGACGGGGATTTCCGGGGATGGAAAATCGGCCGGGGACGGGGATCGGGGCTTTCGGGAATGGATGAAAAATTTCTGTCTTTTTTCAGAAAAATTTTTTTGCTCTTTCTGGCAATTTTTTCAAAGTCCAAAAAAATAAAAAAAATTTATTTTCAAAGCTTTTTTTTATATAAAATAATCATTTTTTGATGATGTATGAGGTGCCGGCGGTCGCGATAGGGACCGCAGGAGAAAATTTTGAAAATTTAAGTCATTTTTCTTAAGAAAATTTGTAATTTTTTAATGAAATTTTTGAAAAAAAGTCATTATGGGAGGTGCCGGCGGTCCCGATCCCGATAGGGACCGTCGGAGAAAAATTTAAAAATTAAGACTTTTTTCTTTTAAAAAATTGTTTAATTTTAATTTCCTTTCTGTTACTTCATGTTTGAAAATTCAAGAATTATCATCATTCTAAAAAAAATTCTGATTTTTTTTGTTATTTTAATGCATTTTATTCTAAAAAGTTTTCGTATATTTTTGTGTTAAGTAATAAAAAATGACCTAAAAAAAGGAAATAATTTAAATTTAAATAAAATATGAGGCATGGGAATTCATTGCCAATAAATCAGTATTGTTTCCACTGAGCCAAGATCTCATTTGCTCGTCTTCTTCATCCAAAATGTCATCTTTAGGGGTGCATTTTCCGGGATGAGTGTCGGGGAACGGGGATGTCGGGGACGGGGATGAGGCCCAAAAAGTCGGGGACGGGGGAATATCCTCCCCCCCTCCCTCCATTTCAGGAAAGTACCTTAATATGAACTGTTTTTTAGGTGAATCCTAATCAGGCAGGGCATTTGATGGAGGTTCCAAAGTTATGCAAGAAGAACGATAAGGACGAGAAATGCTTGTAAGATGGTGATGGCGATGCTATTTGGAGAGATTTTCCCCTTCCCTCCCCTCATTCCGACATTTGTATCTTTCATGCCTTCTAATCCAAATCCTATTCCACCCAAATGTGATCACCAGGGCTCGGATTAAAATTTTTTTTTTTTAAATCAGCCCAAAACAGGTAACACCTATTTAAGGTTTTTACCTCCTAAATAGATTTCATTGGATTTTGACAAAAATTTTAATGTATTTTTTTGAGTTTTACATAAGCATCTGTAAACAGTTGAAATGCATCGAAAATATGGTTTCTTCTCTAAATATTACATTAAATAATTATGGAGGATTTTATGTCACCTTTACCGGAAAATCAAAACCAAAAAAATGATTTTCTTACATATTTTGCAATTTCGTTAAATATAAGAAAAATGGTTAATAAAGATAGTCCAAGTGATCACTGAACATGCATTTAGGGATCCAGCCAAATCGACCCCTTACAACTCAGCCCCTGACCGATCCCAAGCGTAATAACTCGACTTAAGCACAACATAGAAAAATGTCCTTTGTGTCAAAAGATAGAGCACAAAATTAGCTGCGAAATAAGTCTACTTCAGTTTGAATTGGCCCAATATAAGAATAGTTATGGCCAAGAAAACCAATCAGTCGCATTGGCTTTTTTCCTGACACAAATGATTATCTTGGCCATAATTTTTTTTTTGGATTGGCGAATTCAAATGGATAAAAGCTAATTTTGTAGCCAATTTGATACTCGATGTTAGGACAACAAGAGCATTTTTCTAGGTTATGTTTAAGCAGAGTTACTACGTTTGGGAACGGTCAAGGGTCGAGTTGTCAGTGACCCATGCATTCCATCCCCCATTTGCCACCCTTCATGGTTTCTCTACCTTTTCTTTGGTATTATTAATAAATATAAATTTGTATTGCCTTATCCTTTATCCATTTTATATTTTATCAGCACACCGAGGTGATGAGTACGATGCTGGGTCTTTAAAAAAGGCCCAATGTGGCCAGTCTGGCCTAAATCTTTTTTATTAGACTTGTTAGACAAAAAGTATGAAAGGCAAAATTGTTCAAAATTTGCTACTGATTCGAATGGTATTTTTAATTTTTCGAAATTCGGCCAAAAAGTTCGAAATATCCCCTAAAGACCCTAATTTCGGTATTTGGGGAAATTTTCGTTTTTTGGCCGAATTTCGAAAAATTAAAAATACCATTCGAATCAACATAAAATTCTGAACAATTTTGCCTTTTTATACTTTTTGTTTAACAATCTAACAAAAAAAGACCAGACTAACCACATTGGGCCTTTTTTAAAGAAAAACAAAATACTTTTAAAAGAGTACCAGCAACGCCACCGTGTTGACAACAGGGTTGTGACGGGTCGGCAAAATTTTCGGGTCGGGTTTCGGGTCGGGTCGGCCAAAAAATCCTCGGGTCGGGTTTCGGGTCGAAAAAAAGCCGGGGTTCGGGTAACGGGTTTCGGGTAATAAATTTATCGCAAAATTCTGATATCCAAAAAAATCCAAAAAAATCGAAAAAACCAATGAAAATCAATAATTGTAATCATATAATGGGAGATTGTGATGCAAAAAAAGGAGCTTTTCCAGATTATCGGCTGTCAATCGAGTCCGCAATTTTGTTAAGATTGCTCCAGCGGTCGAAAAAAGACGCTCGGATTCTTGAGATCCAACTGGTGCCGAATTATACTTCCTGAACAATTTAAAAAGTTTTGGCCACCGCTCAGCATTTTTTGTCCAAAAGTAAAAAGAATCAATTTTGGCACGAGGTTCGGCTAGATAAATATCCAATTCTTGTTTGGCCAAATCAATTTCACCAGAATTTGCCAAGAAAACTTCATCGTTTTCATTATCCTTTAATATTATAATAATTTTAATTATGATGCATAAAAATCACACAAAAAATACCTTAATGAATTCATCAAAAAGATCCGAAATTTGACTATTTTGTGGGCCTTCATTTTGTTCTGCGTCTTGACCTATGGTGTCAATATCAGCAGAACCAAATTCAAATTCACACATTTCGTCCATTAACCATTTTGAATAAATGTCGCGCAAATCCTTATTCAGAAACTGCATTTTGAAATTTGGATCCAAAATGGTGGGAATGATGAGTTTTCTAAAAAAAACAAAAAAAANTAAGTCAGATTTTACATGCTCATATAACTGATCAAAAGCATTATTTAACTCGCTGTTTGTGTAAAATTTTCGACTCCTAAATTTAATAAAAATTCACGAAATTAAAGCGAAAATACTTAAGCTTATATTGAGGAGCCAAAAATGCAATTAATCTTTGAAAACCGGGTTTCTCAATGGTCCGCAATGGCATGATATCGACAGCCATCATTTCCGTAATTAATCGATCTAATTTTTTACTTTTAGACCCCTCGGGACGCCATTGTGTTGTAAAAAGAAATAATATTTGTATTTTTTTTATTCCTAAACTTACTAAAAGACTCAACAATGGTTGGATTTTGATTGCCTCCGGAGGCAAATCTCATTCTTTTCTCTGGAACCTGCTCACCTTCACCAGTTTCTGACCCTTGACTCGAACATGGCGCCGAAGAAGCAAAAGTTGTTATTTTTGGTATCGAAGCAATGGCTCGATCTTTTAATTTCTTCTTTCTCTCGATTTCTTTTTGGCGCTGTTTTTCCAGATCAGGATGTTTGGCATTCAAATGTCGGATGAGATTTCCAGTCGATTTTGTTGAATCTTGTTTGACGCTGTGATCACAATTTTTGCATTTGACGAACTCTCCTGCCTTCACAAAATAATGCCAAATTGAATCTATATCAGTCATGCTAAAAAGAAAAATGTAAATTAAGCAAAAATAATAATTTTTATTCAAAATCAACATATAATTAATTTATCATATCGGTGAGTATGGGAAATGGAATTATTGAGTTTATCCTTTTAATAAATAAAAAAAGTGCTTCATCGCATACATAATGCCAAAAATCAATAAAATTGAATATGATACTATCTACCATTTAATAAAAAATAATAATTTTTCACTCGCAAAAGTCGGGTTTCGGTTCGGGTTGGGCCAAAAATCGTCGGGTCAGGTTTCGGGTCGGAAAAAAAGCCGGGTTTCGGGTAACGGGTAACGGGTTTCGGGTTACCCGTCGCAACCCTGGTTGACAATGAGCACGATTTAACAAGTTGTTTTATCTCTTAATAAAAGCAGACGAATAATCTAAAAAGGAACATTTTATATAATAATACCTATTTAATAATGTAAGGTAATCCTTTGGTGATTTTGGGCAACCTTCAATCTTCTCTGTACAATAATGATTTCATGAATTCCATTCCTATCCAAATTGGTCAAATGCCTTTAAACAAAGATGGCAAATCTCTTAAAAAACTGGCAAAATTGTGCAAACTCTTGGAAAATCCCGTGTTAGAGTTTAAAAAACTGCCACATTGACCAATCTGTTCAATATTTATGGCTTGCTAGACTAATTAATAGCGAATTTGTACAGAATATTGTGTTCTTTCTCATAGTACCTTTTACAAAATTAGACCAAAAAGATCGAAATTTTTTCGAAAAATCAAAAAATAGTTTTTTAATGAATATTTCGAAATTTTTCGCCGATTTTCAATATTACAAAAATACCATGAGAAAGAGCACAAAATTCTGCACAACTTTACTTTTATATATGTACTTTTGGTTTTAAAAAACTTTCGCCCAGATTGACCAATGTGGCGGTTTTTATCATCTATCATCCTAGCACCGGAAAATCCTGGCAATTCCAAAGAATTTTTATCCTTTTGCGCCCATATTTGTCGAAACTGATGTGAGCAAAATTGAAGGACATTTGGAACAAAGAATCCCTTTGTATAAAGTGTACCAATGTTCCTATTTTTCAGAAAAGTGATATATTTTATATTTAAAATTTTATTAATTTTTCATTCTATAGACGGAAAAACGAATATATATTTTGCAATGTTTGAAATTCGATAAATTTTCAAGGTCTCCCATTTGTTGTATTTTTAATGTGATTTGGTCACTCTATATTTCATATTTTATTTTTTATTCCTTTTAAATTTATTAAACTTCTCCTTTTAATCATATTTGATCCAACCCCATTTCCATGCAATCCACTTTGTATAAAAAAAAAGTTTTTAAAGTTGTTTGCTTTGTGGTTCAGCGATAAAGCTTATTAGCAGATTATTAAAATATTGATTAGAACATTTTTTATTCCATTGTGTTTTTTCGGGCCATGCCATTTATCCAATTGAAAAATCAAAAAAAAAATTCACGGAAATTTGAAAAAATTATCACACATAATTTTGTGCATGTTTGCTTTTTAATTTTTGATCTAATAAAGTTTAACAGTTTATTTAACTCATTTAAAAATTTTTAATTGGCATTTTGCTTAAAGCTAGCATCTGCCCGTCGACGAAGGTTGAAAAATATGTAAGGTCCTCCCTCTAATATAAGTCTCCCTCTCTTACTTATAAGACCCTCCTAGACTGAATTTGAAAAATAATAAGGCGTAGGTCTTAAAATCCTCTAGTCATAAATCATCTTTAAATCCTAAAACATCTTTTTTTGGAGCTTTAATAATAAGCAATTTGAATTCTTATAGAATGCATAGGAATTTCCAAATAAAATTATATCGATGAATCATAAAAAGCCATGGGAACGGGGCCATTTAAACAATTTTAGTCCATTTATAATGGATGGCCAATCGGTGCGAATCCACTCAATTTCATCATTTTGCATTTCTAACTCTATTTCTCTTCACTTTTTAAGACCCTTTAAACGCTTTTCACAGATCTTGTTAGACCAAAAGAAAAAATTTGTAGAATTGTATGCATCGGTTCTTTAAATTCGATTTCCCTGCAAAGGTTCGAAAATATCGAAAAATATGAAATTTTATTACAAATTCGAGAGTTTTGTTTTACAAATTCGAGAGTTTTGCTAGGAAATTGAAGAATTAAAGAGAACAGAAGATAGAGACTAAAATTCTCACAACTTTGACTTCATTTTATACTTTTGACAAAACAAGGTCTAAAAAAAGCTTCGAACAAGTAAAATAGCATGATTTCCCTTTTTTAATATTTTAGTTCAGAGACCTCAATTTCTATACCCTAAATTTTTTTCCCTTTCAGACGCCATTTCAAAATGGCCGGAACCAACTTCCACGTCCCCCTCGCTCTCTTCTTCATCGCCCTGACAATGTTCGACCATTGCAAGGGTAGGCCTTTTTTGATCAGTGATCAATGGGCCACTAGACAATGCATTATCAAACAAGATTTCCATTACACTTATCCTGATTTTATTCGAATTTATTTGAAAACAGAAAAAGGGCCCAACAAAAAACCCTTGATTTTCACGAAACCGTTGGTCAAAAAATTTCATGAAACCATGGGTCAAAGCTGCGCTTTGGCGAAATTTTTTTCGCGCGACTTCGTCTCTGTCTCTGGACTAAAGAGAGGAAGTTTGAAAAAAAATTATTATTTTTTATACCCCATTTTGTTGGGCATCTTTTATATATATTTGGATGTAATTTGGTCAATTAATAAACAAATTATTCAACTTCTATGGTGGGACAGGACTTTGACGCACCCCTGTGGGTTTATTTTGGATCCAACCTCTGTAGTAGATCCAAATTTTATGGCATTTTTGACGCATTGTTTATTCCCCGTCTTGGTACCCTTACATTAACCACTTAAGCAACGCCTCCTCCGGAAACGGATCCATCGCGCGCCAATATTTCGTCCAGCATCACCGGAAATGCGACGTCCTCCATGGAGCCGCCACAACCAACTGAAGCCCCGACCCGTTCTGATTTTGTTTATTCTGATTCTGATATGAAGTTCTGATTTTAGGTCCACCGAATATGCAACATTGTAGCGACTACTTGCCGTTGCTCCCGAGGAACAATCGTTCTTGCACCGATGGAAACGGGTTCTGTTTAAAATATTTTTTTATAAATTCAATCCATCGAGATTTAAAAATTTGGTCCATATTTTCAGCTTCATAGAAAAATTTCCAAATTTTTTTTAAATATATGCCGAAATGGTTAGAAATATGTGATACACCGAGGTTAGCCAATTTGAAAAAGCCCTTTAACGGCGTTAAAAAAGATCCCATTAAGACCATGATGCCCCTTAAATTTTGGATCCTTGTAGGCAAAAGTATTAAAATCAAAGTTGTGCAAATTTGTGCCCTATCTTCCGGTCCTTCTTTTTTTTAATTTCTTTGAGAAAGTTTAAAAAAAAATAAAAATAAAGTTTTTTGAACCAATTTAAAATGTTCATGGAAATTCAAAAGTTTATAACCTCTAATAAGAACTGACAAGGCTTAAAAATCCCGCAAATCCTGTGTATGTTCAGTACCTTTCTAAATCCTGTATCCTGCGGCCGGGGTCGATTCGGCGCCTCCGTTTCGGCGCCAAGCAAAAAATATTTATAACTCGGCTCAAACGTAATTTAGAGAAAACGAATTTTGGTGTCAGAAAAAATTAGCTACAAAAAGAGCCTAAGCTGATCCAAATTGATCACTGCAAAAAAAAGTTATGACTAAAATATTCAAAATTTTGGCCAAAATGAGTTTTTTGGCTATAACTTTTTTTCTACTTGGCCAATCGGTTTTATCTTCTTTTATACCTATCATTGGACACCAAACTGGTTTCTCTAAATTACATATGAACCGTGTTATAAGTAGGGCCCGCAATCATATGGAAATCCATATTTTTTCTGAGCATTCATAATGGCCTGAAAATCACGTAAAACACATTTTTAGCTTTATTAGAACCTCCTAGACATCATTTTATAATCCATATTTTCCATATTTTTCCATATTTAGGACTTTTTGTCCATATTCCATATTTTCCATATTTTCGTCCATATTTCGCCATTTTTTAAGAAAATTCTTAAACAAAAATGTAATAAAATCCGAAAATTATGAATTTTTGGAAAAAGGAATTTTTGGAAAAATTTTTACAAAAAAATTCTCGGAAAAAATTTTCAGTTAATTTTCAGAAAAGGAATATGAAATTAGACTATTTTTCCTCCGTAAATTCATTTTTAAAATACTAAAAATGATTTTTAGAAGAAAATTTTTCATTTTGTTCTGCCAAAATTTCGCCAATTTTTATCCATATTTTCCATATTTTTATCCATATTTGGAGAAAATTTCGTATTTTTGTCCATATTTTATGGCCATATTTCGCAATTTTTTGTCCATATGATTGCGGGCCCTAGTTATAAGTATTTTTTGATTGGTGCCGAAACGGCGGATGTATCCTGCATTCTGCTCCTGCATTTCAAGAGTTCCGGCCTCTAATTGAAAATTTTTAAAATTAATTTTAAAATCCTTAATTATATTAAGGACATTTTTACAGCAAAATGCCGCACTCCATTTGCTTCCCGTTGGCACTGTCCGACGGCTTTGTCGATGTCGGCCGAAACTTAAGCATCAAACCATCGCGGCGCTTCCGAATTTCGGTACCCGATCCGGAAACCAACGAAGGCGCTGAAACCTGTCCGACCAAAGCCGAATCGCGCAACATCGGGTTCTTTTATGCCATTGAAAAACATGGAACATTGGAATGGATGGGATATGTAACGAACACTCCTATAAAAATTAAGAAAACATCGATTTTAGAAGTTGAAAATGTTGTAAAAAAATTTTTAAACATTTTTTAGAACAATTTTTTGAGAATACTCACCAAAAGAATATAGTTACATTGGATTTAATTCATACTCCTAAGGGGGGAGGGGGAGGCTCCATCTTTGCATTTTTATCTGCAAATTCCCATTAATCGTGCTTTGTTTTCTGCATTTGAATCTTCTTCCCCTCTTCAGAAAAATGCTCTGTATTGGTCCACTCAAAATGTCATAAACTTCAAAAAATTGGCAAAAATTATTTAAAAAATCTTAATATTTTTCTTTGAACTTGTTGGAATGGAAAAAGTTCCAAAAATTGGAAAACTTTAACTGTTGCAAAAAAGACAAAAATATAGCATAAATTCTACGTATGAGTATTTACCGTATTACCTCTATTATTATGGTAACCTCTATTAGAATGGTAACCTCTAATATAATGGTAATGATTGATGGAGTTTGAAAAATATAATGGTAACCTCTATTATAATAGTAGCCTCTAATATAATGGTAAAATCTGGAATTCAGAAAAAAAGCCTATAAACTTTTTTGCCATTACATTTAAAAAGACTTTTTTAAATAATAATGTTAATTTTTAAATATTTATTTTATTCTTTGTAAATTATAAGCGAAGAAATAAATATTAGGTTAATTCCGCTTTTAGACCGTCAAAAATATCAAATAGTCATAAAAGGTGCGGATAAAATTCTCCAAAGCCAAATTTTTTTCGGATACATTTAAAAAATTAATTTCACCATAATCCTTTATTCAAAATATTTATAGTCGACCGAACATAATCGGGTCTGGTCCGCTAAAAAAAATTGGAAATTTATTTCTTGGTCTATGATTTTATGGCAAGAAAGAAAATTTTCTTCTTTTTCTCTTATCCTTTTTCCCTGTGTTCTTTTGCTTTTCTATTTCTCTGCCAGCTCAATGAAAGATTCGTTTCATAAAATTATTGGTTAAATGCTCAATCGGTGCCCAATTTTCATTTTAGATGAGGTTGAAAAATATAATAGTAACCTCTAATAGAATGGTAACCTCTATTATAATGGTAACTTTTGGATGAGGTTGAAAAATATAATGATATACCATTATAATAGAGGTAATACGGTATTTTTGTTTTTTAGCCAATTATAAAATTTTAAATTAGGCGATCTTTTGGCTTGATGGCGTTTTGTGGACGCTCGTCTATCAGCTGGGATATGTCTGCCTTTACACTATTTCTCTATTTTCTCGCATTTGCTCACTCTCTTCCTCGTACATCTCTTTCTCTCTACTTGACTTCTTCTGTCCTTTGTCCAACGATCATCAGATTTCGTTTCAAGCAAAGACTACTGTAGTTGCGCGTAAATTCAAACTGACAGAACCAAACTTCTGCCCTTAAAGAAATTTTTTACTTTATCTATTGGTCTTTATAATTTTCGATTCCATAAAATTCTTTTTTCTCATAACATTAATGAAAAAATCATTTATTTTTCGAAATTCAACTTTGAAAAATCAAAAAGGCTAAAATGTTTAGTTCGGGTAAAATATATTTTCTCTTGATGTTTTATTCGGTGTTGGGTCTTTAAAAAAAGCCAAATGTGGGCGTTAAAAAAGCCCAATGTAGCCAGTCTGGCTGAAAACTTTTTTATTAGACTTGTTAGACAAAAAGAATAAAAGGCAAAATTGTTCAGAATTTTATGCTGATTCGAATGGTAATTTTATTTTTTTGAAATTCGGCTAAAAAGTTCGAACTATACCCTAAAAAGCCCTATTTTTCAGTTTTTTTGGCCGAATTTCGAAAAATTAAAAATACCTTTCGAATCAGCATAAAATTCTGAACAATTTTGTCTTTTAGACTTTTTGTCTAACAAGTCTAACAAAAAAAGTTTTTGGCCAGAATGGCCATATTGGGCCGTTTTTTAAAGACCATCACCGTTTTCTACGACCATTCCAATACAAACTTGATGAGCTTAATTTGAAACAATTTTTTAGCATCTCTAAAAATTCTTAGTTTATGCTAAGAAAAACCCAAAAATTACAGAGCCGAGTTTATGCATGGGCAGGGCACATTGTTGGAAGATTACCATCAGATGTTCATGGATTTGGTGGAAGATCTGGGATGGCCGGAATGCCGAATGATGGTATGAATAACGGTTAAAATTATATAATTCCAAAGTTCATTTCAATAATTCCTAGTTAATAAAAAAAGTTGGTACACCAAAAAATGAATGGAAAATAGGCTTCAAGATCGTTGATCATGTATCCGGACTTTTTGTTCTGATCAGATTAAGCTAGACCTCGAAGTTGTCAAGTTTTCGTAAAAAATTCAATTAACATGAAAAAATTTGAAGATCCAATGGATATATTGGGGCTTTAAAGGGCTGTTTAAGGATTAGGTATTTCGAATAAAATTCAATAATTTTTTCAAATTGTAGAATTAAAAAAAACATACGGATTCATGATCAAATGCCTTGAAATGACTTTTTATCCACCCATTGGTCATTATTAGGGGCTTTAAATATCCATATAAAATCGCAAAATATCCGGATTAATATAAATATCCATATAAATTTCAAAATAGATAGGTTAAACCATGCGAAATTATTCAAAAATATTTTATTCTTGGTTGAAAGTGCAAATGATGGACATTTCAAGGTTTTCATGAAGAAAAAAAGAAAATCGGTTAAAATTTAAAAATTTTCAATTTAACCGAAAAATTCTTTTAAAAATTTTTGGGGAAAAAATTTAAAAAATTTTTCGATTGAAAATTTTCCGATTTTATTGCATTTTTGCTTAAGAATTTCCAAAAAATGGCAAAATATCCACGAAAATATCCAAATATCCACATAAAAGTTACTTTTTTTGGGCTCAAATCAAGCTAGAAATGCTTTTTATTTGGATTTTCAAGCCATTTTGAGCCTCCCCAAAAATATCCATTTGGATATTTTTTCAAGCCCTAGTTATTATTTTATGCATTTATATATGCTCAATTCGCTATGCATATATCTTTATTTTCATGGGTATGCATTTCCACGGAAATTTAAATTTTTTTTATATTAAGAAATTTAAAAAAATCCCGTATATATTATTTATTTTATACAAATGTCTTTAAAATTTTGAAAAAAAAATCAAAAAATATAATTATATGTTAATCTGGGAACATATTTCAAAAATGGCCATTTTGCAACTATCGCTGATATCATTATCAGCATACCTAACTGTAGTTCATAGATATGTATTTCAGGTCTTTTGGTAAAAAATTCAAATCATTATAAGGTTTCAACTGAGGGAACAACTCGGCCAACGAATGCGACAACAACTGAAAAAACGGAAACAACAACAACAACAACAACGAAGCAAACAACTCCAACAACAACACCAATGACCACAACAACCCCAACCACAATGACCACCACAACAACATCTCCGGCAGTACTTCCGGTTAACGAGGTCGGTAATAAAGGGATGGTACAGTTTGATCTCTGATCGACTAACATGTCATCATCATCATCACACCTTTCACAGGTGCCCAAATCCCGCCGGTTGGCCAATGCGCTTCGAAATGGATGTAATATCACCATAGCCGGCACATTGCCGCGTATGTTCCCTGACAAATACCATATTTCCTGTATTAAGTCCTCTCCCTGCAATTAGTCCCCTCCCTGTAATAGACCCCCCCCTCTGGAGGGAGGTTGGAAAGTAAATCCTCCCCCTGCATTAGGATCTCCGGGGGTCCTATCAATTTTGCTCCAGACTTTCCTCTTCTGAGATGAAGAAAAAAAGGAATTTAAGGAGAAAATTTCGCTTTTGTTATCATTTTTTAAAAAGAAATGGCATGAAGAAATTAACCCTATAAAAATTTTTTGACTAGCTTTTAAACATTTACCGTCCACTTTATCATTCAAATATGGGGTCGAAAAATAGGGTGTTATGCCGTTTCAGCGAAAAGTGCAAAAATGGGCGTTTCAGCGAAAAGTGCAAAAATAAAATATCAGTCCCAGAAAATTTTTTTGTTAGACCTTCAGACCAAAAGTATAAAAGGAAAAGTTGTGCAGAATTTCATGCTGATTCTGCTGGTATAAAAATATTCTCTAATTTCGAACAAAAATGTCGAAAAAGTCAAACATACTGAAAGATATGGGTTTTTTCGACTTTTTTCAAAATTTTTGTTCCAAATTCGAATAAATTTTTATACCAGCAGATAGAGCATGAAATTCTCACCAATTTTCCTTTTATACATTTGGTCTGAAGGTCTAACAAAAAAGTTTTCTGGGACCGATATTTTATTTTTGCACTTTCGCTGAAACGGCTCAGCACGGAAAAATAGTGTGTCCCCCCCCTCTTCACGACTGAGGTTGAAAAATAAATCCTCCCCTGCAATTAGTCCCCTCCCTGTAATAGACCCCCTTCTGAAGGGGGGGTTTGAAAAATAAATCCCCCGGGGGTCCTATTACAGGTAATACGGTAATAAATATTTTTTCGTTATGATAAATGCATTCGGCATATTGCGCTCATGTACTAGTGTACCGGTGCCATCGCCAAGGGACTGCAATTTCGCAATTAGCCCATGAAAAATTAAAAAAATATATAATTGGCCTATAAGTGCATGAAATTGCTTGGCCCAAATCGATTCTGTTTTCATTTCGGTGCATTGTCCCAATGATAAATGAATTTTTTATATAATTCTTAAGTTTTGCTATTTTTTTAAAATTGGGCTTTAATAAAAAGCCATTAAATTTTGTACACACTGATCGGGATCACTTTTCGGTTACTAACAATTAGAAAGAAATTAGTTACAATTTTATACTATTGATTAATAAATTAATAAAAAATAGAGACTGGCACATACAAAAATTTAATTTTTGTTTCAGAGAATGGAACATTCGAAATCCACTTATTGCATAACACACCTGAGCCGATTCCAGGGAGTAAGTTGTCAAATTTAGGTTATAAACTATTTTTTTAATTATTTTTTTGGATAGTTTAAACATGTTTTAGATGGGTTTTTAAACTCTAAAAACCAATTTGGATTTTATATGGGTCAAAATCCCTTTATAAAAATATTAATTAATACACTATTTCGACCTAAAATAATTACCGAAAGATGTTTCAAAATTTTCTAAATTTTCGAACTTTTTCATGGGAATTCAAAAAAAAAATCGTACCGAAATAGAGCATAATTTTGGAACTTCCAGGGAGTAAGTTGTCAAATTTAGGTTATAAACTATTTTTTTAATTATTTTTTTGGATAGTTTAAACATGTTTTAGATGGGTTTTTAAACTCTAAAAACCAATTTGGATTTTATATGGGTCAAAATCCCTTTATAAAAATATTAATTAATACACTATTTCGACCTAAAATAATTACCGAAAG
>LDKF01000029.1:175451-187386 GCA_001026735.1 Rotylenchulus reniformis
ATGGGGATGAGTTTTTGTCAGTTTGGGGATATTCTGCGAGGGGATGTTTTGCGTTGACTCCATATGGGTAGAAAACATAATAAAAGTGGTGAGAGAACAAAAAAGGAGAAGAGAAAAGGTTAGAATTCAAAAGGTAATTTGGCTTAATGTTTAGCTAGATTCAAACGAAGATTGGCTGTCCGATTTCATAAGAATATAATAATAATATTTTTCAAAAAAATTCGGGATCCCGGTCGGGATTGAAATTCTGAATTTCGGGATTCGGGATCCCGGCTTCGGGATCGGGATTGACCATTTCGGGATTTCAATCCCGAATCCCGATCCCGAAACATCGGGATCCCGGCCGGGATCCCGATCCCGCTGCACCCTAGTTTATACTTTTTGTCTAACAAGTCTAACAAAAAAGTTTTTGGGTATGGGGATGTTTTTTGTCAGTTTAGGGAAATTCTGCTCAGGGATAGCTTAACCTTTATTTCGCCTAAAAAATTTCGCCTTTACGTCTAGAAAACTGACTTCTAGGCGCCGGCGCCCAAAGATAGATAACCGAATAATATTATGTAGGTCCCGCAATATAGTTCCAAAACTTATTAATTCCAGGCGCCTAAGTCAAGAAGTTAGTTTTCTAGACGTGTAGGCGAAATTTTTGTAGGCGAAATAAAGCATCCCCCAGGGATATTCTATCACAACGCCAGAAAATTCAGCTTTTTCTGACTCAGAACTCAAGAAAAAAACCATGGACAACGCATCTGATGATGTTTTGAACTAGAGCGAATCGAGACGAGATTTTTCGCGAATCTCGATTCGAGATTCTCGAAAAATCGTCTATCGAAACATTTGGACAAATTCGAGATCGACATTTTTTAATTTTATAACCCATTGTAGATCACTGGTGACCTGATACTCAAAGAGAAGAATCCGGTCAATGTGCAGTGTGCTAGGGAGGTAACAAAACATACTTATCAATTGGGTCAAACTGGCCTAACATTTTTTAAAGCATGTTAGGGCAAAAGTATAACAAATAAACTTATGCAAATTTCCATGCTCTATTTGTAGTGTTTTTTAAATTCGCCAAAATTTCGAAACATTTGTGAAAAATATTTTTCGAATTTTCGAAAAATTTCGGAATTTTTGACCGAATTTCGAAAAAATAAAAATATCAGCAGATAAAATTCTGACAATTATGCTTTTTATATTTTTGGCCTAGCAAGTGTAGAAAAAGTTTTCTGCCAAATTGGCACATATGATGGTTTTTATGTAAGCATTTTTTTTAACTTCCAACCCTTTTTCTCATTTTTTCTGTTCCAATTATGTTCTTAAAGTGAATATGAACAGAACAGGAACAGAATAAGCAGAAACAGACAAATCTTTTCCAACAAAATTTTTGCAAAGAAATTAATTACAGTTGAGGTAAAATTAAAATTAAAATAATATTTTTTACTTAAAAGGAAGAGCCGTCGCGAACTGGGTCTGTTGACTGGTCGAACAATTTGGACATTGAGAAGCCGACAGACATTGTGTTTCGGGATTTGCAGTTCAATGGAAATGGGTCTCTTGTCGTTTATTTGCTGAAGGGTTGTGCCAAATTCGACATGACTGGTAGAAAAACTGAATACCGTATTACCTCTATTATAATTGGTATACCATTATATTTTTCAATCTCATCCGAAAGTTACCATTATAATAGAGGTTACCATTCTATTAGAGGTTACCATTATATTTTTCAACCTTATTTGGCACCGATTGAGCCTTTAACCAATAATTTTACGAAACGAATCTTACTTAACTGACAGAGAAAAAGAAATACAAAAGAACACAGAAAATGTCCGCTATTGAATGGCACAAAAAAGTCTACCCAGAAGATCGAAAAGTTAATTTCCTCGGATGGGGTTCTTTAAAATATTTCAATTGCGTTGATTTTATTTAGTAATTTATACTGGCTGGATCCAATAATCCAGTACAGGGTGCGGATAAAGTTCTTGAACTTTTTGAAAATGCAAGTTTTTTTTGTGGACCCGACTCGATTGTGTTCCGTCTACAATAAACATTTTGAATAATGGAATCAAATTCCGAATAATTTTTGTTTTTAAGATCAAGAGCTTTATCCGTATCCGCACCTTATATGACTAATAGATATTTTTTGACGGTCTCCAAGTTATTAACCTACATAATATCCTTCGCTTATAAATTTATCTCGAATTAAACAAATATTTAAAATTAACATTATTATTTAAAATAGACGTATAAAAGTATTGGCAAAAAAGTTTATAGGCATTTTTCTCCGGATTCCAGATGTTACCATTATATTAGAGAATTAGAGGTTACCATTATAATAGAGGTTACCATTATATTTTTCAAACTCCATCAATCATTACCATTATATTAGAGGTTACCATTCAAATAGAGGTTACTATAATAATAGAGGTAATACGGTATTTTTGGATTTTCAACTAAAATATTGGAAACTGGGACATAAATATCATGCTGGCAAGTGGCAAGTAATTTCCATAAAAGTATTGAATAGTTAAAAGGATGCTGTTTTTGGGACTCTAATATTTTTTGAGTCCCGGGACTCAAAATTGTTTATTCCATGGAGTAATTTTGAATAGAGTTCAAACCAGTTCAGTGGCACTGACAGTATTTACCAGTGCACTGGGTACTGAAACTGGTATTTTTCGCCCATCAGTGTTAAAACCAGTTCAGTTTTTTCCAGTTTTTTTAGCACTGAGTACTGTATACTGGTACTCCTCGACTACTGATACTGGGTACTGGCACTGGGTTTTTGGTACAGTATTTTACAGTGCTAATTTTGCACCCCTAAGAAAGGCAAAATTAGGAAAATTTTGACCGAAAATCCCTAAATTTTGGAAAGTTTTGACTAAAAATCCATAAATTTTCGGTAATTTTTGACAAATAACCCCTAAGTCATCTGTCTAATAGGCATTTTTCTTAAGAAAGAATCCAAATTTCTCCTATGGCCAAACGAGCGCTGGCATACAAGTGATCTCTTCTCTAAAGGAAAAAAAAATGTANTTTTTCCTCATTTTTTTATCTGACTCTCCTTTTCCCACTCACCCAGATTTGTGTTATTAATTTGAAAAGCCTTTAGATATATGATATTTAACATTAACTATATAAATTTACAATTGAAATTTAAAATAATTAATTTTTTGCTAGTATTTTTTCAATTTTTCTCAACTATTTTCAAAAATTTTCTGCATTGAAAAACTGGTACTGATACTGGTAAAATGCATCATAGCACTGATGAAGAACAAATCAGTGCTAAATCAGTTCAGTTTTTTTCCAGTTTTTTTAACACTGAGTACTGTGTACTGGTACTCCTCGACTACTGATACTGGGTATTGAAACTGGTTTTCTCAAAATTTTGAACTCTAATTTTGAACGCTGAATCAGATTCTGACATCTCTTTGTACTTAATGCGTCATCGGACTTCATTTTTTGACGTTGACGTCAAAAAAATTCTGAAGTAAATGGAAAATTATGACGTCAAAAAGAGAAGTCAGATGACGCATTACGTAAAAATGGACGTCAGATTTGGATACAGCGTTCAGAATTATCCTAGGAAAACCAATTTTTAGAAAGATTTTACGGGAAAAAAATTTAGAGTCTCGCCCGTACTCAAAATATTAGAGTCCCAAAACAGCATCCTTTTAACTAGTGCCGAATTCGTGATCCGACCATTGCATACATTTGCCAAACATGGGGAACAAACGGTTTGGAACCAAAAACAAACCGCCCAAAAAATATTTGTTTGGGAGGGGGTCGGGTTTACAACACATTCTGAAAGTTCCACATGTTTCGTTGGGTGCTAGGCTGCTAGGGCGTTAAAAAAGTGCAAAATGCAAAATTTTGGCCGAAACTTTTAGTTAAACTTGCTAGTTCGAAAGTATAAAAAGCCTGTGTGCAGAATTTAAGCTATATCTTCTGTTATCTTTAATTTTTCGAAATTCGAACAAAAAGTTTGAAAAATGCCCTAAAAACCCATATTTTTCAGTATTTCGGAAAGATTTCGAATTTTTTGTTCGAATTTTGAAAGTTAAAGGTACCAGAAGATAAAGCATAAAATTCTGCACAAATGGCTTTTTGTATTTTCGGTCTAGCAATTCTTAAAAAATGAACCAACACAGCAGTTGTGATTGGAAATAAAGATCAGTTCCATGAGTTCTGCTTCATATCTTCTCTCAGTTTGGTTGATCCTTAAAATGAAAATATTTTTTAGTCTGCAATCTTGCCATGAAATTTGAATTAAAATTTCGCAAGGATGCTGAGAACAAGACATCCAGCCAACTCAACATTAATTTGCATAGGCGGTCTTCAGAGGTTAGTGAAATTAAATGTTCGAACAGAATACAAAAATGTTTTTAGAAAGTTGTAAAAATTTTGCATTACTGAGGTGGCGGGACATTTAAGGACCAAAACGATATAAATCGGTTCAAACCGGTACACCCCTTTGTGTCGCGAAACACATTAAACCAAAAACTTTTATTTAAACCATTCTAGACCAAAACTATAAAAAAACAGAAAAGTTAGGGCTATTTTTTTAAATTTTGGCTATATTGACGGTATTGTGGCCATATTTTTGCAGAAGGGCCAATCAGAACGATCTTTTTCGAGTTTCTTTTGTAGCCAATTTTTGGCTCTATTTTTTGATAGCAAAATCCGGGGGTTTGTTTAAACCGAGTTTTAACGATTGTCCCCAAATGCGTATCCACAAATGTCGGGTGACCGTTACTGATTATAAAAAAAAACTATAAAAAGTCACGAAAAGAGCTCAAAATGCCAAAACCACGAAAAAAAGTAATGAAAACTTGCAAAAAAGTGGAGAATAGAGTAAAAATTTCTCTGTAAAATGGTATTTTTATAACGCATTTCAAATTTTTATGAATTTGGCCTATAAAAATCCCTATTATTTGGTCTTATTATTCTGCTAAAATATTCACAATTTTTCACTTGTCTATGTGATGTCATCAGCGGGTTTTGACAAATAATTTGCGGATGCTAAAAACTAAAAATAAACCTGGCAAAAAATAATTAAACGCAATAGAACCCATCAAATTATTGTTGTTTATGCATTTAGGATGCGCGAAAAAGCGCAGAAGTGTTGAAAATACCAATTTCCCAAGACCAGAAATACAATGTGACAATGAGTTTGTACGATGGCCGAAGGACAGGCCTGATGGTGCATGGTCATGGATGGCAGCATTCAGAGGCAGGAATAGGAGAAATGGATGAGGAGTGGAAGCAAACGCAGCGCATCACAAATAAGGTGGTACATATACATATGTGCGGAGAGTGTGCTGGACAGGGGTGGACGGAACCAAAAATTTCTGCTCCGGAATCCGGAACTCGGAATTCGGAACTCATTCTACTTCCGGCTGAACTCTGAAACCGGAATCCGGGCCTGAAAAAACCCCGGAATTTCCCGGAATCCGGAACTCGGAATCCGGAATTTTTAAATTTTAATTTTCAACAAAAAACTTATTTTTAAAAAATCATCTAAATATATATAAAAAATAAATATATATGAATCATGCAAAATATGAATGAATCTCGTTGCAACAAACAAAAGATGTCTATTCGCGTACCTTATTTTCGGCCTTTTTTTGAGAAATTTATTTTAAGGGGGGAAGGCGGCGGTCCTGATAGGAGCCGCCGGAGAAAATTTTGTAAATTTTTGGCCATTTTCTTTAGAAAATTGATCATTTTTTCGGTTCGGCGGCGGAGAAATTTTTAAAGTATTATCGGCCATTTTCTTTAAAAATATTGGTCAACTTTTAAAATACCTCAAAATCTAGTGAATTACAAAAAAGTGAGCAAATATCTCAAGAAAATGTTGCAAATTTTTTTCCTTGCCGACGTATGCCCCCCCCCCAAAATGCCAAGAACAAAAAAAAAGAAAAGGGTCCTCCTGTTAAAAATTTTTTGAAAAATATTTTCACCAAAACCAAAAAATTGGTCAATTTCCTTTAGAAAATTTGATAAAACTTCAAAAAATTTTCCCCGGCGGCCCCTATCGGGGCCGCCGGGAACCACTTCTTAGGGGTGCTTAAAATTCCGGATTTTTAGCCCTTCCGGCGGAACTCGGAAACCGGAATTCCGAAGCGAAAAAACCCCGGAATTTCCGGAATCCGGAACTCGGAATCCGGAATTCCGTCCACCCCTGGTGCTGGACCAGGGATGTGATCGATTTTCGATTTTCGATTTTTTTCGATTTTCGGTCATATTTGGCATCGAAATTTCGATTTGCGATTTTCGATTTTTTGAACTCCCCGAAATTTCGACTTTCGATTTTTTCCCCAAAAAATCGAAAAAATGCACCCTTAAGAATGATAAAAATTGAAAAAAAACAGATTTTTAAATAAAAATTGCACTATTTTCTTAAGAAAAAATGGTCCAATTTTCAAATTTTTCTCCGGCGGCCCCTCTCGGGGCCACCGGGCACCTCAAAAAATGGATTTTTGGTATTCGTTTGGTTTAGGCTCGCCACACTAACCGCCCCTTTACCCTGCCCGCATTCTCAAATACTACAAAAAAATGCATTTTAAGAATCAATTTTATTTTAGAGTTTCCGAGGATATTGACTACATGTCTAGTTTTCTAAAAAATCAGCCTTTCATAAAAATTTCATGGAAATTTTGCTACTGTATCAGAAAAATATTTTGCTGAATGTGAAAGCAAATAGGGATTCAGCTAATTGTTAGCATAAAAATTTGCTACCAGAGACTAGGGTTGATCGGGATCGGGATCCCGGCCCCGAAATCCCGATCCCGAAAATCGGCCGGGATCCCGATCCCGATCAACCCTACCAGAGACTGATTTTTGGAAAAATGTTTTGTTCTATTTTCGACCTTCAGTTTATTAAAAATTATCAATTTTCTTTAGCAACCTAAATGTTAAAAACTTTCATTTATGATATATTTTTAATTTTCTTATTAAGAATAGGTCAATACGAGATTACGAAAAAGGACTGATCAAAAATTTTTTTGTGAGTAATGATTTTTGACCNGACTCAAACGAAAGATAGAGGAATGAGTTTAGCGTCAAAAATAGAGCAAAAATAGACTTCAAAATGAACCAAATCCCCATCCCAATTGGGCACATTTGATATCGAAAAATTTATCAAACTCAAAAATTCAGGGGGGAGGCCATTATATCTCTAATCTAAATCAATACATAATGTCACTCGTGTTTGGGACCAGAAAAGGAATAATTTAAAACCTTTGTTCGACTTATTCATGGTGATCGGAATCGGACAATTTGACAATAAAATCTTACCAAAAATAAAATATAAAATTAAAATAAATGATATGTTAATAAACCGTTTCATTGAACTTAATTATAGATTATAAAAGAGTTTTAAGAATATCAAATCAATATTTATAGCTAATTTATTATTTTTTTAAAATTACCGTCGAAATATCCATCATATACACTATCAATGATTTATCATCTTCAGTTTTTCTGCTTAATATATCAATGTTCTACTTTTTTTCAGGATGCCGACTTTGTGCAGGTCATTATTTTTCATGTGTAAATCGCAATTATTTTTGAATAAACATATACATGGAGAAGGTAGGTTTCAGAACGATGCTAGGGCTTTTAAAAAAGTGCCAAATGTAATAGTTTGGCCGTAAGCTTTTTTAAGACCTGCTTTCCGAATGTATAAAAAGCCATTGTGCAGAAGCTTTATCTTTTTTTTTTAATTTTTCGAAAGTCGAACAAAAAATTCGAAATTGTTCGAAAATCGAAAATAGGGTTTATTGTCAAAGAAATCAAGAATCACGTATGGCACGGAATCACGGTTGAAAAATCAAAATCACGTATGGCACAATACCAGCATATGCTTAATATTTTGAAGCATTGTTTCGATACACACATTATTTAGAAAATTGAACATGACTATCCCTTGATAATATTATTTGTACGGTTTAGATTTTCAAAATTAAATTCAAAAATTCTTTCAAATGTATTCGCTTCAAATATAAATTATTATTATTTTTTAAAAGATATAATTAAGGTCACTTTTGGATGAATTTGGTAGGTATATATTAGAACAAGTTCAGATTCTGACCAAGGGTGCGGTCGAGGTTGGCACTTGGACACTTTATACGGCACCAAGACCAGTGATGTCGATGAACAGTAAGGGATTCCAACCGGGCGAAACCAGCCCCCCATGGAACATGGAACAGAAGCTGACCAACTGGGCCAACGGGGACTACATCAAGCTGCACATCCGGATGTCACAAAAGGAGACCAATGCTGTACAGCTGATCTTTTACAGAGGAGGCGAACCCGAATGGATTGATAATAAGGACAAATCGGATGAATGCAAGTTTTCCCATTTTTAATTGGTTACCAACAGTCAGTAGGAGGATATTATGGTATCTTCAAGGAAAAATCTATGATTTGTCAGTTCTGGTCTAATCATTTATTTTTTCAAAAAAATTAATTCAATACCTCCTCAGCGCTTAATATTTCATCCATTTAAAAATAATGAATTTTTCGATTTTTAAATATTTGTCAAAAACTTAATTATATTGGACCATAACATAATCAATTGTATTTTATTGGACCACAACCCTCTTTTTTAGTCTTTATAAAGAGTTTCTATCAAAAATTCACTGGTTATGATTAGACAAATCGATAATTGACAAAATCATACAACTATATTTGAATATATGTTTTTTTTATTAATTATTTTATTTTTCAACTTTAATTTGTCGTCCGCAAATTTCAGTAAGCTAAGTTTTGTATTGTCTACTAAAAACTTTTTTCTAAGCCATTATGCCAATATATTAAAAAGCAAAAAATTTGCAGAATTTTATGCTTTATTTTTATTATTTTTATTTTTTCGAAACTCGTAAAACGATCCGAAACCAGCTAGATACAGGGGATCGAGTTGGGTTGGATCCTTTCCATCATTTTTTAAGGACGCATGATAAATTGCTCATTGAAATAGCAAAAAATTGAAAAAATAGAGGCAAATAAAAACAAAATCCACATTTAAAATTTCCAAATCGCTTTTAGTTGGCCAAATTATGCTTTATATGGAGATCAACCAGCTGGATGATCAGTCGGATGCGCAGGTTGTGTTTAAATCCAACAATTGTCCATGGATTAACAGCAAGGAGAGAAAGTGCCCCTCGCAACAATTGGACATGGAAATGCCAAAGTTGCCTGACAACCAATTAAAACGATTTCAGGTATGCAGACAGCGAAACAGGACGTTTGAGCGGGGCCGGTTGAAAAAAAATCATTATAACTCAGCTCAAACGAAATTTGGAGAAATGAGTTAGGTGTCAATAGATAGATCTAAATGTTGGCTATAAATTTGCTGAAAAGCGTTTTTGGACTGACCGAGTAGAAAAAAAGTTATGGACAAATTAAATCGTACCGGTGGCCAAAGATCGGGCCATAAATTTTTTTCTGATTGGCAAATCAAGATGCTTGATTTTTCATATTTATAGCCGACATTTAGAACTACTAATAATACCAAAATCATTTCTCCATATTTCTTTCGAGCTGAGTTATAATGATTTTTCTAGCTCTGGCGCTCAACCGGTCGCGCTCAAACGTCCCCTACCGGCAGACAGACATGGAAAGGGACAAACTATCGCAAATAATTCATTTTTATGCCAAAACTTCAAATCATTTATTCATACAAGTTAGAGATTTTTTTCGTGTAAACTTTAGGAAGGTTGTTTCGGTACTGGGACGTTAAAAAAAACCGCCACGAGCTATAGTCTGTACGAAAACTTTACTTGTTAGAAAAAAGTATAAAAGGCAAAGTTGTGCAGAATTTTATGCCGATTCGAATGGCATTTTTATTTTTTCGAAATTCGGTCAAAAAGTTCGAAATATCCCCTAAAAACCGTATTTTTCGGTATTTCAGGGAAAAATCGAATTTTTTGTTAAAATTTCGAAAAATTAAAAATATCATTCGAATCAACATAAAATTCTGAACAATTTTGCCTTTTACACTTTTTGTCTAACATGTCTAACAAAAAAGTTTTAGGCCAGACTATGGCTCGTGGCGGTTTTTTTAACGTCCCAGCACCGGCCGGTTGTTCGTTTTGATTTTTTTTGCAATCAGCAGGCACTAGCTGTTAAAAAGGTCCATGTCAATCAAGCATAAATTTTTTTGATAGTTTTTAATTTTTTAATAGCCAGTTAGATGCAGATTATTACTGATTTTTGGCATTTATAATTTACGAATTTCTTTGATATAATTTTTATATTTATAATTTTCGAACAATAAAAAAATAAATTCCAATCTAGGAAACAACCAATTTTCAAGGTTGTTTCGAACAATACACCTTCATTAAGCTCCAATAGTTTGCACCCAAAACCGTTGGTTTGGAGGGTTCAAAACAAGCTCCTAACATGGTCAAAACATCCTTGTGCATTTTTCTCATGTTCTTGATGTTCAGATAATATTTTGTCCAATTCAAATAAACTAAACATTTTGGATCTTCCGTTTTCAAACTGTGTTATAGACTCCGAAATAAAATGGTTTAGATGTTTCTTAAGGTAATAAAAATAAAAGTTTTGTACAGTACAAACCGTTTTCAAACAAAGCGGCTATGTTGTAGCTGATTTTGTTTGCCTCAGCTTGAGTAATCTCGAAAAACTGACACCATAGTCGGATCGAAAAATTCCATTAAAAATTCCAAGGAATTGAACATTGGGTTCTTAAAAAAATTAGGCTCAATTGCACTTTAGCCTCCTTAAAACTTTTAACCGTCCTTAAAACTTTTAACCGTCCTTAAAAATGTAGTCTGGCCGAAAACTTTTTTGTTAGACTTGTTAGACCAATAGTATAAAAGACAAAATTGTGCAGAATTTCAGGTTGATTCTGATGGTATAAAAGTTTTTCTGAAATTCCGACCAAAATGTCTAAAAAAGTCGAAATTATCAAAAATTTTGAAATTTCGACATTTTTGTTAGAATTTCAGAAATATTTTTTACCATTAGAATCAGCATGAAATTCGGAACAATTTTGTCTTTTATACTTTTGGTCTAACAAGTCTAACTAAAAAGTTTTCGGCCAGACTACATTTTTAAGGACGGTTAAAAGTTTTAAGGACGGCTAAAGTGCAATTGTGCCTTTAGCCAATTTGAGCCTTTAGCCGTAGCAAATTTAGTTATAGGAGGCTGAAACTAATATATAACGGTGTAAATTATCAAAAATACTAATAATTTACAGGATGGCCAAGAATATGTGCTCCACATAAAGGCTGTCAAGAACAAGGACAACAAACAAGGAAATTATGCAAACGGGCTCCAGGTGGAAGTGTTTGACCCCAACAACAACAACACATTGTTGGCCACATATACGCCGATGGGTGGTCCGCCCGCCTACGCCATCGAACACTTCACTGTAAGTATTGCAGACAAAAGTTGGGAAAAGCTACGGATCCGGAACCAAAAATTTTGAGGGCCGGAGTCGAAAATGTTGAAGATCTGGAGTCGGAGACAAAAATTCCCATTTCCGAACGCTGTTACAGACTCATGTCACATATGCATACATATGTATATTATATATCTAATCTAAAATTATTAACATATTTTGTTAGATAACTAATCTCGCTAATAAATATAAAGCCCAGGTTTATATTATTTTTATATTTAAATCAAGCGGTATGGGTGTCCATAATAGAGATGAATTTATATTTCAAAATATCCACCCAAGGGGTCTTATATTAGAGGGGTGCTATAATAAGAGGTGTTTGCATTAGAAAGGAGATACGGTAAAAAACATTAATCATTGATTGCTATCAATTATCTTTAATCCATACGACTTTCTTTAGGTGGAAAAGGGTGATTTGGAGCTGATGGAACTGCCAAAGTTTTGTAGGAAGGGTGCTAACAAGATGTGTTGAAGCGATGATTACATTTGGAATCAGAATATCCCCAC
>LDKF01000030.1:0-31680 GCA_001026735.1 Rotylenchulus reniformis
AGATGGGTTTTGATATGATTCGTTCAAAAACACGGCATATGGATGAAGTAATTGACACAGGGCGGTAATTGTTTGGATCATTAACCGATAGCTTTTTATGGATAGGAACAACAAATGAATGACGCCAAATCGATGGAACACATCCCGAATCCAATGAAATCCTAAAAAGATCTGAGAGGAGGGGATAAGGGTTCACGACAATATTTAAGTAGCTTATAGGAGATGCCATCAGAAGAAGAAAGCTTAGTAGGGAGAGACTGTAATAGATCTGATACAGTAAAAATAAAAAAAAAAATTGTTGATTTGGACCCCTAGGCAACCAAAAATCAGCGTTTTTCTGCCCATTGTGAAATTCCGGCCAAAACCATAATTTATAGGGCCTTTTTGAAATGAGTGACAATACGAACAGAAAGAGCAGTTTTTTCTGTCCCTATTATGTCATTTTGATGATTATGGATAAGCTTCGATTGTGAAAATTTTTCGTCTAGGAGAAGGATGGGGGGTACCTGCGTGCCGCTGGAGGAGCAATCGATATCTTTGGGGCTGAAATTCTTTATTTGATTCGCAATCGAAGCTGAATTTTTTAGAGTTTATAGAGCCCGATATAAAGTAGATTTTTGCCCATAAGCTAGGTCGATTCCCTTTGATCCCGATCTCGTGTCCGACCCTTTTCATGGAAACCCGAGGTTTGCTGTCCACTCGCTTCCTGAACCTGTACCGATTACGTTTGGTCCTGGACGACCTAGATCTTTCGCTCATTTTTGAAGTACTCTAATGTGCCATGCTCCCTATACATATAATTTAATTTTTTTCTTTTGAAAAATTTTTACTGGAATTTTTTGATGGTTTGGTAGACAGTTATCCTAGAGAAGCCAAGTAAGGTTTATAATTATGGAGGCTCTTTTTCCCTATTTGGATAAAGTTATTTCCAACATTCAAAGACTAGATTTTATTGAGAATTGATTGGGCTACAAAATAAAAAAAGTGATAAAGAATTGCTCTCCTCGATGAAAAGTTAGGGACAGAGAAAGGGTCAAGACTTTTGCGCACCCTGTAGAATTCAATCCAATATGGCACGGGAAAATTTGAGGAGAGAAACTATGAAAAAAGAACTTTTTTTGAGAATTTTTTTCATTAAAAATTAAAATTATTGGTTTTTTCATTAAATATTTTTTATTAATTTTATTTTTCATTAGTTATTCCGAAAGCCGGTTTGTAAGAAGAAGAAACAGAATCCAGCCCGAAAGCTCAGTTCAAGAAGTATGAGAGAGAGAGAGAATATATTTTACCAGTCCATTTATTTTTTTTATAATTTTTATGTTTTTTAAATTTTTCAAAAAAATTTAAATTTTTCCAAATTTTTTTAAAGCTCAACTGAATGGAACAAGTTAAAGTACAACAAAAAATTAAATAATTTTTTTACATAAATATTTTTTAAATTATGGCAGTGATAGTATCAATAAAGTAAGAATTGGACAACCCACTCATGGTTTAGACTCTAGTTTAAAGCTCCCTTGGGACTAAAATATATCAATTAATGAATTTTTAATAATACATTTTTCATAATTTTTAAAATTAAGTGATGTTTATTCGAGAAAAAATTCAAACATTTTTTCCATCGAAAGATTTATCAAAATTTACGATGAAGCGATAATAAATTATACTTTATTGTTGTTCATTATATTATTGCTTATGTGAATAAATGACAATTTCATATTGAAATATAAGAACATTATAATAATTAGCGTCTATATATTCAATACTTAATTCTGTTGAAATAATATTACCTTTTTAAATAATCTAATTTATTATGTCAAGTAAGTTAATATTTTTGAAAAACAAATCTTTAATTAGTATATATTCAATAAAAATTATAAATTTTTTATAATTTTTATTGAAATAATTTTTACGCCAAATCATTTATTATTACCAATTTTTTTATTACCATCACGAGTCTACCGCCAAGTTCATTTCACTTTTTGCCCAGACATAGTATATTCAACGCGCCATACGACAACCAATAATAAACATTAAAAATTATCAAGTATTATTTGTTTCAAATTTATTTATCATTCTATAATTATTCTTTTCTCTATATATGGCTTTGAATCTCTTATGTCATTGTACCATTTGATATTTTTATTATTTTTGAAAATTAATATTAAAACCAATCTTCTGGTATATGTTTTTGTTCTAATTATCGGAATTTTATAAGAGGGTTATTGTAAAATTTTTTTTACTTTTAAAAATAAAAGACTAAAATATTATAAACAGGATTACAAGATAAGTTTAAGCTAAATGTAGAGATAAATGCAATTTTTGTATAAAAATCATTAAACTTTTCATTTAGATTATTATTAATAAATTCATGCAGTTTAATTTTTCACAAAACTTTCCTTCGATTCTACCATTGCTGAATAATTAAAAATATTTTTATATATTAAATAATAAGTGTAATAAATTTTATTAATTTTTATCCATTAATTAATTAATTTATTTAATTGAATTTAAGGTATATTCGTATCTTATTTAAAAATAAAGATTTATAATAATTTAAATAATGGAAACTTTTTTCTCAACTTATATAGATTTAAAGATTGTGGATTTATTATTAAATTATGAATATATGATAATATTGTTTGTAAACATCATTATTATTAATTCATTAAAATTTTATTGCTTTATAAATTTTAAAATATTGTTTATTGTTAAATTACATTATTTTATTATTTCTTTATAATATTATTAATCAAATTTATTTATTTTATATTTTTGTTATAAAAAATATTTACCAAGATTTACTCTAATGAATTTATTTTAATAAAATCAATAAAATTTATATTTTTTCTAAAATTCATAAACAGAATTAATTTTATTATTTGTTTATTACTTTTTCTAATTTAAAATATTAATTATCTTATTCATAAAATCAAGTGTTTATTAAGTAATACTATGTAAAATATGTAAAATTTAGTATTTTATACATTTTAATTTTTCTAAAATTTATAACTTATTTAGCCTTCGTTCTCTAATTTCAAACAATTTACCAGCGAAATTTTACTGTCAAAAATGAAAATAATGTAAAGATATTTTTTGAATTTTAATGTAAATTTTTTTTTAATTTTATTTCAAATTTCGCTAAATGTTCTGGCTAATTTCATAAAGTTTAATAATCACTATAATTGCACACTATAATTTTTTGTGTCCCGGAGCTCTATTCATGAGTAACTTTGCCCTTATCTTTTAAATATTTTTATATTTAAATTAAATTTTATATATAACCATTATTATAATATTTATTTAGTCTGAACTTATATTATTTATTTTATGAAAGTATTATATATATTAATTTTTATAAATTTAGGGATAATTTTCATTATTTTTTAATTTGACGCTTAGATTTTACAATTCTTTGGGCAACAAAATAATTTCCATTAATTTCCATTTAATAGGATGTATTATTCTCTATAAAGTTATTCAATTTAATTATAATAATTGGCTCAAAGAAATAATTTTATTGATTTAACATTCTTAATTTATGATTTTTTAGAAATGTTTATTAATTTTTATATCTTTTAATTTCTAATTCTATATTGTAATTTTTCACTTTTTTATTCATTTATTATTTAAATTTCGATCTATTTATTCCTATATAGTTTATTTTCTGAATAAAAAAGAAAAATAGGCATACTTATTATAATATTTTTAGATTATAGTCATTGGTTCTAACATTCTCATATTGAAAATTTAAAAGTGAATTTTATGCACTATTTGTTTTTTGCCTGAGTTATTTTTAATTTAAATTTAAATCTAATAAATTTTATCTATACTAGCGATAAAGCATCGGTCGGTTTGCAAGAATGCTACAAAATACAGTCATGAATAAAAATGTTTCAATATAAGTGTCTTTTATTGTTCATCTTTTTATTACCTATGTTATCTTTATAATTTCTTTTTAATCATCACTTGATAATAGATGAAAAAAATTCAATTTTTATATAACGGTATTCAAAAATATAATTTTATTAATTATTATTTATATACTATTGTATAAATTTAATTTAATTATTAATATTTTAAATAAAAAAATCATTAAAATTATAATACAATATATTGAATTAATATTTTTTAAATATTCTTCAAAGTTAATATTGATGGGTAGTATTAATGTCATTTTAGCTCAACCGGAAGTGTAAAAATTTTATCTGTTTATTAGAAATTATTTAATATTTACATTTTATATATGATACATTTTTTTATTATAGAAAATAAATAAAATATTAAAAAAAAATTTTATAATTCATTCTAAAAAAATTTTATAATTCAATTTTAAAAAAAATATTATTGGGAAATGATTACTATATTTAATTTATTTCAATTATTATATTAATTTAAACAAGATATTAATCATTATATTTTTATTTACTATAAAATAATTGCAATGATTATTTTTAAACGTATTTGCTATCGTTTTTTGATATTTTAAAATGGGAATATTTTAAATCGCGCATTTATCATCTTTTGTAAGTGATAAACATTATTTCAAAACATTTTCAAATTAATTGGATAGATCAATTTTAAAATGTATTAATTTAAAAGTAAATTGATTGATTTAATGTTTAAATTTTTATATAATTTTAAATAAAGAATAAATTATACAATTTATTTTTATATATTTATTATTCTTTAGCTTACATAAAGATCGATAGATTTGATGATTATAAGAGAAAAAAATAAAATGAATTTATAAAGAAATTACCAAAAAAATTTATATAATTATGTTGTTATTTAAATTTCAAATTTGGATATTTATTTATTTAATGTTAATTATTAGCCAAATATTATTTAATATTATTAGCTAGTTATTTTAATAATAAATTTATAAGTTAATTAAAAAATGAATGAATTTTGTAATTTTTAGGATATATATTCTTTTGTAAATTAATATTTTATATTAATTATTTATTATCAAACGATGATTGAAAAATTTGAATATATTTTTAATACAATAAATTTTTTGTTATTTAAAATATATAAATCCTTTTAATGCCATATGTCATTTTTATCCAATGAATTATTTCATCCGTTTCTAAAAAAATAATTGTATTTTTATTATTTAGAATAATAAATTTATTATTTTATTTATATATAATTGAGCAAATTTCGTCAAAAATTGTGTCCCGGAAAATCATAGACGATATCGAATGAAACAAACTGTAGTTCAAAAAACATACGCACCTTAGATGCCTTGTAAAATCTCTATTTAATTTTGGTTGCTTTTTGTTAATGGTGTTTACTTTCTCAAATATATCATCTGTCTATATGATAGTTTGATATTAGTGATTTTTAATATATTTATTTTTTCAATATTAATTTTTGCTGAAATAATTATTTTTTAAATTGAGGTTTTTGCTCGCTATGGCCTCTGGCTTGGGCTTGGAGGATCATCGTGCTCATGACAATTGGCGCCGCAGTCCTTGAATGGCTTTGTTTGAGAAAAAAACATTTTTTTTTATCTGATTGAAACTGTTATTTATTTTGATAATGTTTAAGCGTATCTTCTTTTAAATTATTTATCGAATATTTATATCATCATTATCTAATAGTTTAGTAATAACTTTCAGCACAAATAATGATTGGTGCTGATGCCACATAAAGCTATTATGATTATTTAGCATTTCATATTTATTTTTTATTATTTTTGATATTAATTTTATCTAAAAGTTATTTTTAATTGAAAAAATTGTTGAATTATTTTAAATTATTTTTTAATTATATAAAAATTTAATGTTTTTTATAATAAATTACAATTATAAATATCATTAATACAATATAATTATCATAAATAATTATTTGAATGATTAATATATTAATAAATAATTAAATAAAGCTTATATTTATATTTATATTATAAAATTAATATTTTCACTTTTCATTATATTTTATTTTAAGAATAAGACATAATAAAATTGGCTTAAAAGCGAATCTTCTCAACTTATTTTAAAATAAAATTGTTTAAATATGATTTTGCTGAAAAAATTTTAATATAAATTTATTTTTTTTTTGATTTTCAGAAGTTTATAAATAATTTTTTATGTTTCTAATCCTTAAACTAATAATTATTTTCCTTTTACATAATTTATATATTTTCATTTTTATATAAATGCATTTGTTTTCTTCAAATATTGGAATATAGTTGCAGCGTCTGATATTCCAACACTAAAATTCTTTTCGATAATATTTAGGAATTAATTACATTAATTTATTTTTTTGTCATAATTTCTCATCATACTCCATATGAAAATTTTCTTTTTAATTTAATAAACATTCTTTTCATAAATAATATTTATTATTATTTTTTCTTATTTTTTTATTTATTTTTTAAATATACATTTTTAATAAACAAAAAATACATAACTAATTTTAAATATTATTGTTTTTCAATTTATCTACTTTTTTTAATATTCTATTTATTATAAAATAGATAAATTTCATTGAAATTTATATCATAGAGTAATTAATATAATTTAATTTAATATTTGTACTTTATTAGTTCTCGAAGAATATTTTCCTAGTTTTAGATTTTGAATTAATACTCATTTAAAATAAAATATGAGATGTTGTTTTTTTATAATTCTTATTTTTTAAGAGAGCTATTCAGGCGCAAACAGCATGCCGGAATCGTTTTCCGAGCCATAAACCCGACTCCTTATTTATTATATTATTTATTTTTTGAATTAAATTTTATAATATATAAAATGTTATTTATAATTTAAATAACATTTTATAATGAATAATTTTTCACATTATAAGTAAAATATTTGTCTTGAATAAAATATGCACGATCACATGTAAATGTTGTCTTTGCTTGTTTCAAATCCTGTAAACAAACAATTTCAGAATTTTTTATTGTAAAATTCTTTTAAAGATTATTGAATTACCTTGATTTCAATTAAATTGTTCTATTAAATTAAGTAACATTTTTTAGGAAAAACTACATTAAAATTATATTTATATTTATTTGATATTTTTTAACAAAAAGATAAAAAAATCATAATATAATAACTAGGCTGTGATAACAAACCTCATGTCGATTATTACCTAATTGTAATTATAAATTAAATTTTAAATTATATTTTAAATGCTGTATTTTTAATAAATGTAGTTGTCCATAAACTCTCTTATATCTGTTTGTAAATCCGAGATTAGTTCCTTTCTGATCACCGTGCAAAGTCTTTTGCCTATTTCAAATTTTTAAACTTAATTACTGTATCTCAAAAACATTTATTGCATATCTTTCTATCAGATGGAAAAAGAAATTAATATCATTTTTTGGATTAATATCATTTTTTGATAGATAATTATTCGATTGATTGCTTTTTAACATTATTTTTTCTAACTTGTACTTTTATTATTTAAATATTCACCATAAGCATTTAAAGATTCGCGGTGTTCTAATTCTTTTTTCGAATAAATTTTATATTATTTTAAATTAATTTACATTCATTTTGATAATTTTATTTATTACAGTTATGGTACTTTAGTTATTAGGATGAGAAATTATAATGGACAAAGTAGTTATTATGGATTAAAAATGAAATTTTCTTCAAATAAGGACAAAAAAATGATAAAAAAATGAATAAAAAATTAGTAATATTTTAGTTAAAATATAAAATTGTAATTTCTTAATTAATTATTGGTGTCTTTAAAATAGAATGAGGAAAACGATGGATAGAATTTATATTTAATGATTTTATGTTCCCATTAACTTTCCTGGATTAAAAGTTAAATTGTTCCAGATCAGTAAACTACTATATTAAAAATTAAATCCCAAAAACATGCAAAACATAAGACCGATGATCCATTTTTTTCGATTTGAAAATACAATTCTTAAGAGAAATAAATTTTTAAAAAATCATATTATTAAAAAATTATATATTAAAATCTAAATAATTAAAAAATTTTGTCGCAAAAACGATTGCTAATTGAATCGATATAAGGGAGCAAGGAAAAGAGAGAATAAAAAGAGTGAAAAGGGAATAACAGTATGATGATGGAGATAAAACGGGGCTAGATAAAAAATTAAATACCAATAAGTATCTTTTCATAAACATATCATATAAAACCGTCGGAACTATTTTCTAAAGATTTTTGAATATCAAGGTGATTCTTTCTAGCTTTTTAATATAAGATTTAATTAATTAAAAAGGTAATTCATCAAAAATATAAATCTACATTAACTCACATACATGATTTTCTGTCTTCTTTATATACTGCAATTAATCTATAAAAAGATGTTTAAATCTAATAAATTAATTTTTATTAAATTAAATAATAAAAACATATCGTTTTCAATTTTCCCAATTTTTCATTTTTTTAATGAATCAGTTTCTTTTTAATTTAATTATTTTTTTATATGCAAAAATTATTTTTTATCATTAAAAAACTAATTCCAGTATCTGGTGAAATTAAATAATCGAAATTATCTCTCTGAATAGAAATTAAGAAAATATCAAGATCAGCGCGTGTAATTTTTTTTAGCGCGCGCAAATCAAAAAAGATCAGCGCGTGCAAATCAAAATTAACTTTTAATTATTTTTTATTTATAAAGATTTTTCAGGGTAGATTTCTTATTTCAATAAATTATTAATTTAATTTTTCATTAAATTAAAATTAGGAATAAATCAATGACATTAATAAATTGAATACTAAAAATACAGGCATGGAATTTAGTATATTATTGCTTATACATTGTGCAAATTTTTTTACATATATATATCTAAAATTTAATTTTAAAATATTTGATGTGCTAAAGATAAAAAATCGATAAAGATAATCATTCGATTATCTTTATCGATTTTTTATCTTTAGCATTTTTTATCTTGTATTATTTTATGTTATTACACGGCTTATTGGAGTAAGTACTTGGCTGCAATAGCGTCCTACAAGAGTCCATAGCATAATTTGCTCTGGTAGTGTGGGGGTAACTATAGAAATGGAGGAGAAGGAACTGAAAATTACAAAAATACTAAGGGAAAATGTGAATTTTTAAAATTAGGAAATGTATTAATTTAACCAGAGATAATAAAATGAGTGGGATGAGTGGAGTGAGGAGAATGCTCAATTAAGAACATATGAAGAATAAGCAGAGATTACTAACCTTCTCTCCCACCCAACTTATCACCTATGCAAATGATGGGCGTCAATCTTTTGTCAATCTACTAGTCAGAGAAAAATAGACGAAAAAAGAGAAATTTTTTTTTAAATATTTTTACATAGAAAATGATTAACTATGATTTAAAAAAGATATGTTTACTTTTTATTTCATTTTTATATTTCTAATTATTAAAGATCAAATCAAAATTCAAAAAATTTATTCAAATTTTGATTCATAAGATTTATAAATAATTAATAAATAAAATTTTAAAATTTTATCTTTTATCTTTTAGTGGTCTTTTTATTTTTAATGATAATTAACGAAGCATTTTATATTTAAAATTAAAATACTTTGAAATTATTTAAATATTCCTATAAAATCAAAATTTTCCACAAATTTATTTTTTATAATTAATATCGCGTAGATTATTTTTATTATAATTTAATTTTTTAATTTTTATTAGTTGATCTAAATTTTGGAAGAAAAGATTTTTTAATATCAGATCAGTAGAAAAAAATCAAAGGTCCTTCAATCGTAAAAGGCTTATCAATGTAAACAATGTAAATAAATGTATAAAGTTTAATGTTATAAAAATATTCAAAACTGAAAATTGAAAAAAATGAACAAATAAATTATGGAATTAATAATATCACTTAGATTAGTAGTTAATAGCCATAGAAAACCAGATCTAGTCCTTATTGAACACTTGTACAGCAAAAGGATTTTTTTATAAATTTTTATTAGCATGTTTATTAAAAAAATTATTTTTTAGTTTATTTTATATAATAAATTTTTTGTTTTTTTTAAATATTTAAATTTGTAAAAATTTATTAGGAAACTTAATAAATATTAATTCAAATAATCATAAATTGTGCTATACTGTGTAATCTTTAGAGTGAGATAAATGAAATTATAAATATAAGTGAATTTTATGAAACCAACAGCACAGATCCGACAACAAAGGATAAAATCAAATTTATTTTTCGCTTTTAAAAAATTATTCCATTTTTTCTATTAATAACCTCTAAATTAAAAAAAAAGTTCCAAAAAATTAGGAGCTCGAGTAATTTTTTGATTTACCTCGAGTAATTTTTTGATTTAGAGCTTGAGTAATTTTTTGATTTACCACATCTTCCTTTAAAGTTGTGAATAAATCCAATTAGGTGGTTAAGAAATTTAATATTATGAAATTTATTTACTGTTATATATTTTTTATATTCTTTATTTAATATAAATAATTTTTTTTATTAAATAGTAATCAGTAAAATATCATTATTGGTATTTCGAACGATTTATCTAAATAATACAAGTTATTTGAAGAATAAAAAAATAAGTTTATTAAATTAAAAATAAATTATTTAATCATTCATTCTGAACTATAAACAAAATGAATTAAGAAAAAAATTAATAAGAGATAGTTTATTAATAAATAACAACATTATATTTCAAAAAGTAAATAAAATCAATATGAATTTTTTAAAAAATAGAAAATTTTTCAAGATGAATTTATTCAGATTGTTGGAGTACAAAACGAACCCCATAGAAATGATGAGTAATAAGTGAAATGAAATTATATGCTAATATGGACAATATCTTCAAAATCTAATGTCAAAACTATATTTTCGATCCATAGCACATAATGGGCGAGTTAATCTGAAATACGAATAGGAAATACAAATCAATTTTTAAATAATAATTTTATTGCTAATGCTGTTTATGACCAAATGCCAAAATATGAATTGTTCAATAACCGAAAAAAAGAAAATTATAAATTGATTAATTTTAAATTCTATCATAAAATAATAATGAAACAATGACCGTTTTTGACCTTAAAAAATGTTTTTCAAAATCAATTTATCGGAAATAACAAAAATATGTATAAAAAATTTTCTTTAATAAACATTAAATTATAAAATTAAATAAAAATTTTAAATTTTTTAAATAGTTTAAAAATAAAATTTTCCTGTAGGTTAAATAAATTAATTAAATTTAATAACAAATTAAAGAAAGAAAACAAAAATTAAAAGGATATTAAAATTCAGATTTAATTTTAAACAGAATTAAAATTCTTAATTTTAAAAGAAACTATTTTTATCTAAATAAACTAATAGAAGCCCCTATCAGCTCAGAAGATTAAATTGATTTTAGGGATGAGCGAAAAATTAAAGCAAAATATTTTTTTTAGATTTCTAAAAAGTAGCAAAAAAATATTATATCAAAATGATAATTAAATGTAAAATAAGACTTTTCAAAAATATTGAAAATAAAAATTTAAGAATTATGCAAATAAACCAATTATAAATTTTTTTAAAATTTACAATGAAAAATTACTCATATTTAATTCAATCATTTTATTTTTTTATTAAAATTTTTCTTCACTCGGAATGGCTATCTCGTAAAACTAAATAAGAATAAATTAAGGTTAAACAAGAAGAAAAAGGTATGACTTTTCATATTTGTTTAAAAATTGATCAGGCATTCCAAAAATGTTGCACAATAATTTTACAAGTATTGTAGAATTTCCAATTCCAATTCCTAAAGATATTCGAATAAATAAAATAAAAAAACTATATTTTATCCATTAGCTATTTTAGGTAATTTAATTGTTGCAAAGATATTAAAGAAATATTATAAACATTTGATGTTCAATCAAGAATAAGAGTTAAAAAAAATATTACGAAATAATAAATTGATTATAAATAATAAAATTAAACTAAATTTAATGATACGTGAAAATCTTTTTTAAATGGTCTCATAAACAATTAAGGATAACAAATAGTTGATATCATTCAGTTTTTTTCAGGTTTTCTCTTTTTTTAAAAAAATAAAATAATATATGAACCGATAAAATTTTAATGAAGCATAATTAATAATAAAAATATAAATTATTTAAATGAAACAATACATCACTTTTAGATATTTAAATGATGAAGAAAGTAACTGAATTTAATAGGAACCCATCAAATGGTTTATTGTGGTTTATTATATATTTATTTATTTTTATTTTTATTCTAATTTCTCCACTATTGAGAATGACATCCTATTAATGAAATAGGAATAATATTTTTTTTCATTTTTTAAAAGATAAATATGTACATACTTCGTCCCAAATTTCAGACGGAGTACTTTTCTTCCGCTTTCCTTTCTCATTCCATTTTTTTGCTCTCTTTCATTCCTTTTATATTTTCATTCCTTTTCTCTCTCTTTTTCTGCCTGCTGAATAGTAAGCAATGTATTGAATATTTGGTTTACCATTAGACTAATCAGCACTTTGTTCATCTTTATTTTGGTGGTAAGTGATATATATAAGTATCCTTTTTTAGATTATATATTATAAGATTTATTTTTATTATATTATCAACTTTTTATCACTTTTTTGTAATTTTATTAAAAATTAAATTATTATTATTGTTCCTATCTATTTTAACCTAAATTAAATTTAAGTTAAAATTTATTAGGCATAATTAAATTTTAATTAGCATTTTATGAATTATTCTATTAATTTAAAATTTTGTTTATTCATATATCTTGAATTAAAATTCCTTAATAATAGAAATAATATATCTTACTTTGATTACCAATGGTTGTCCATTTCCCGGTGATTGGTAGAGTGTGCTTTTATTTATAAGAGATAAATAATTTTATGATAAAAATTTAATATAATACTATTTTCATTAATATGTTATGAGTGATATTGTAAATAATATAATCGCGCCTAAATATTTTTATGGCCATTGGGCATTTTTTTAATTATTTATTAATTTTTTTATTGTAAAACAGTTTATAGATAAAATTAAATTTATTAATTTTGTAATCTTTTGTTTTTTCATCTGCGAGAAATAATTTTTTTATTTTCTATGAGTTTCTTAACTTTTTATAATAAGAAATTCCGTACTATATAGTATATTGTTTAATATAATGTTTGTTTATGTTTCAATATTAAAAGATACATCAGACGCTATGAGTGCCATGCTTTATTGAGGGGGTATTGCAGTTGATATTTTTGTTTAACGACCTCCTTTCCCGCAGGTGTTTCGGCTTTGCCTCTCAAAATCCGTAACTCTGACAACTTCGTCTTTGCCGCGGCCACAGCCGCTGCCACAGCCTTTATAAATATTAATGAGTCGCATATACATTTATATAATAATTAATTTTAATAATTTAACCATAATAAAATTTCATAAGCTAATCGACAAAAAATTTTAAAGTTATTAGCAGTAGGTTACGTAAATGAACGTAATTGCGTACATCGTATATCATTAAAGTAATTAATGTATAATTAAATTTAATTGCAAATAAAAAGAAAAAATTATAAGGAATTTTCTATTGTAATATTGTTTATTCAATTCTTTATTCCTTCCAGTATTTTAGTAGTTAATTCTTTTTAACCATTTTATGCTTATATCAATTTTTGTGGAAAAAATTATTCTGATAAAATTTTAACTTATTTTTAAAATAAGTTATTATACTTTTTTATGCATATTTAATTAAATAATTTATAATATTTTCTATGTCAAATTTTCATTTCTCTTTTATTTTTTCTTAATTTTTTTTCAATCTATTTTTTTAAAACTTTAATAATAATTTCATATATAATTTATTTTATAATACATAATTATTCTCATTTTATCTTTTAAATAATTCCGCAGAATTCCCGGGTCACTATTCTCTCCTTTCAAATTTTCAACCAGCTCAAACCCAGCAAACAATATCTAATTTGCCTCATCATTAAATCTAACTAAATATGTTTTTTATCTTCTGTGATCAGCTGATCTGGATTGATTTTCCTTATATATTTTTAAAAATATTTAATAAATTAATCCATAAGAAACGATTCTAGATCCTACATCAATGAGTGCGGCCCAATTGAACCGTGTAAACTGATCGATTGCTACATTTGCATTGATCGAATTTCAATTTTCATTGTTCCCCCGCACTCACTTTGGAAATTATTTTTTAGGGTTTGCTGTTAATTTTTATAATATTTTTAGCTAATATTTTGCTTTAATTTTTCGCTCATCCCTAAAATCAATTTAATCTTCTGAGCTGATAGGGGCTTCTATTAGTTTATTTAGATAAAAATAGTTTCTTTTAAAATTAAGAATTTTAATTCTGTTTAAAATTAAATCTGAATTTTAATATCCTTTTAATTTTTGTTTTCTTTCTTTAATTTGTTATTAAATTTAATTAATTTATTTAACCTACAGGAAAATTTTATTTTTAAACTATTTAAAAAATTTAAAATTTTTATTTAATTTTATAATTTAATGTTTATTAAAGAAAATTTTTTATACATATTTTTGTTATTTCCGATAAATTGATNTTGTTTCATTATTATTTTATGATAGAATTTAAAATTAATCAATTTATAATTTTCTTTTTTTCGGTTATTGAACAATTCATATTTTGGCATTTGGTCATAAACAGCATTAGCAATAAAATTATTATTTAAAAATTGATTTGTATTTCCTATTCGTATTTCAGATTAACTCGCCCATTATGTGCTATGGATCGAAAATATAGTTTTGACATTAGATTTTGAAGATATTGTCCATATTAGCATATAATTTCATTTCACTTATTACTCATCATTTCTATGGGGTTCGTTTTGTACTCCAACAATCTGAATAAATTCATCTTGAAAAATTTTCTTTTTAAACTTATTCAGGGTGGATATTTTTCAATTAAAAAATTTATAATTGTTCATCCATATGTAATTTTCATTCAATATAATTAGTAAATGTTCATTTATTTATTATTTAATATTTTTATAAATTTATGAATTGAGCTAGTAGGTATTAGTTTATTGTCATTTTTTAAATTTTTAATATTATTGCTATATAATAAACAGTATGATTTTTTAATTATTGCTCAACATTATACAAAAATGGTATAATTTTATATGTTTTATTATTTTTTTAAATTTATTAATTTTATTTTTTAAATTTAATGAATTATTTGTAAATATCAGAAATGCGAAAATTATATTTTAAATATAATAGGACTTTTTAGGATTATACATTTTTATTTTTGGTTTTAATCGATGGCTAATAATTTATATCCGAATAAATTATATATTAAAAATAAATTGCATATTATAATTTCTTTGATTTTTATGCATATTTATATGAATTACTTATTAGTTATTAAATAAAAACTGATAGAATTTTATGTATAAAAAAGTTTTTAGATATATTATCATATTAGCAAAGAATTTTAAATTTTAATTATAATAGTTATTTTATATTTTTTTTTTTTTTAATTTGCTTTTAAAAATATATTGAAAAATTTTTTATTGTATTAGTTTTAATATTTAATGTTTTTAATATCAATATTATTATTAAACAACAGTCTTGATATGATTTTAATTCTGATATCTTTGATTTTTAATAAATTTTAAATTGATATTAGAAGTAGAATTCATTAAAAAGCTTATCTATACTTCCTTATTAATCTTGTTTTATGCAATCATTTGTACATGGCTTGGAAATTCGCGTTTTATCGGATTTGGTAGACTATCTTTATCAAGTTAATTTTTTTAAATATCATTTGAATATTTTATATTGTAATATTATGGAAATATTATTTTCCCCAAAATTTGAAAAAAATTCATATATATTAACAAGAGTAATTGAATGAGAAAAATGTTTTTTATATATAAATTTTAATCAGCAGTTTTATTAAGTTATAATAACATTGAAATTATATTCTAAATAAATTTATTTATAAATATTTTATTATTACTTTTATTTTCAATTTTAATTTATTTTATCTATGATTATTTAAGTCAATCTCATTATAATAATTTATATATATAAATTTTTTGAATAATGTCAGCTTTTAGATTAGATTATTTGACTATTAATAAGGTTTGAATCGTTTATATAAAAATAAAAACTCATAAAATTCGTTTCATTTTGGCGAATCAATAGCGAAAATTATAATAAATATTTAATTGATCAGTTTTTTTCAAATTTTTTATTAGGATAGAATTGCTTGATTTTTAAATGATAATATTAGTCATTATAAATTCTATAATAATATTAGTATAGAATTTATAATGAATATTTGTTTTGATTTGTTTAATTGTATCTTATATTTTGTTAGGTTTTATTTTTTGATGATATCATTATTTATATATATATACAAATATAACAATGATGATTTGTTCCCGGCTATCAGGCAGCAATACTCTTTTAGATAGTAAGGGATTCCACCACGAATGAATCCGCATATAAAATGCAATCATTTGGTTCTGGGTTCGCACTTGAATTAATCATGTGATCAAAAATATTCAATCAAGTTTTTCATTTGACAATTTTCATACTTATTTATTTTAATTTTATAGCATTGTTTTATTTCTATATATTAATAAATTTTATTAAAAATTAAAAAACATTAAAAAATAAAGGTTATTTTTAAGAACAAATCTTATAAGAAATTTTAAGAATAAATATAACATTATTTTTTCTATATATTGTTCTAATATTACTATATTGATATATTAATTAAAAAATTAATTTTTTTGAAAATTATTATTAGAAGTATGGAAAATTAAAAAATAAATAAAATATAATTTGTAATCTCTCATCAAAAGATTAAATATACATGAATAAATTTATTAAAAAATTTTGTAATTATTAGAAATATATAATAGTTAAAAATGAATATTTAATTTTTTGAATTATTTTTTAATTTTAATCAAATTATTAGAAATCTAACTCTTTTTCGATGTCAATGATACTTTTCTAACCAACTTTCGCTTTTATCAAATGTTTCACACAACTAATAAATTTAAATATCTGTGAATAATCATTCTTTTTCTGACTAAATATTCATGAATTTAAATTTTCATCCGTGAATTCCAAAAATGATCTTAATTTTATTTTTTAAATTTATTCATTCATAGAATATCAATGCTGTTATATATAATTTTGTGCTGTTTTCGCTTTATCTTCATCTAATGAGAGTGTAATTATAATTAATTGACATATATTTATTCAAAAAATTAATTTTTAATTTATAATTTACTTAGTTAATTTCAATTGTATTCGGAAAGAAATTTTAAAACTTCATAAAATTTTATTATATTTTCATTAATTAATTTATTTGTATATTTAACTAGCATCGCTGAGGGGGCGTTGCCGGAGAGGATACATATCATATACAAAGATCATATAGACACATAAGCGGTGGGTATCCGTCTGGCTAGGGCCACACTGGGCCCGGGTGAGTCGCATGTTTATGCAAACACTGTTATTCTCGGTGCTATGTCGTTTGTAAAAAAGGGCCAATGTGGGCGTTTGTTAAAAAAGGCCAATGTGAGCGTTTGTAAAAAAACGGCCAATGTGTGCGAAAGTAAATAATTTTGTAAATTTTGTAAATTTATTATTAAATGTCATATCAGAATTCTGAAATAATTAATTTTGATTAAATCTTTAAATAAAATAAGCTTAAAATGAAATTTAAAAAATATATGTAAAAGTAATGTAAAGCCAGCTAACCAGCAAAATTTAAAGCTTAAGCTTGCTAGCTAGCCGAGCTGTTGAAAATCAATTTTTTGAAAAGCAAGATGTGATAGCCGATAAATAAAATCAAAAAGCGATAATGAAATGCGATAGATGATAGGGCCAATAAAACGATATTTGGCCATAAGCGAAATCTGATAAGTGATACGACTAGCCTTTTAAATTAAAATTTTATTTAAACATGTAAGCCATAAATTAACCCTACACCCTCCGAAAACCTAATTCCTGAACCTGGCCTTTTTGACCCGAAATCCAACCTGAAGTTTTTCGAACTACCGACTCGAAACCTATCCGTCATAAAAAATCCTCATAAAAAATCCGTCATTTAACACCAATTTATCCAACCTTAACTATCATAGAATAACGCCGCAAATTATACAGTTTTAAAAAATGATCCAAAAATTGATGTCGCAAAACAGCCGAAAAATTTCAGAGCATAACAATTATGCTTATGATATAAACATGCGCAAAATTTTTCGTAACATATTGTTCTTTTCATAAACCGATTCAGATAACATTCGTCATGTTCTAGGCAACAATCATTAACTAAACTGCATTTTTAAATCATTCTTAAGATTTTCTTACTATGATTAAATCCACAGCTCTAAGTAAAAGGAAATAATAGACAGGAATCAATTACACTTACTCCACAAAAGCTACCACAATATGCTTTGGCTACTTAAAAAAATATTTTATTAAAAAATTCCAATAAAGAATGAATCATATTTTAATCTTCTTGGGTTCCTTGATCACTTCATAATGATCTGCTCTGTAATATAAAAGAATTGATTTGGCATCTTTTTTTGTTGTAAATTCAAAAGCTAATAAATATATATATATATTAAAATTTTCATGTTATTTTTATCGAGTGTTCGAGTGTTGGTGTATAAAATTGCCATCGATAAACATTTTCTCGCAATTTTTCGCAGACAATGATATCTTCCAAGGCTATTTTTATTACTTTTTTATAAAAAAAAGTATTTTTAGTTTAAATTTTTAGTCTTTGTTTAATTTTATAATTTTAGAATATTTATTTTACTATACAAAGTTTTATTTATTTTAGTATATACAGTTTTATTAATCCCATCCTTATTGGCCGTTTTTTACAAACGCCCACATTGGCCGTTTTTTACAAACGACCCAGCACGGGCTCATATATCATTTGTACGAATTTTAATAGCGCACGCAGTAGATTGGTCATTGAGCGAAAGCGACTTTGATACTGTGGGATTAGCTTTGAAATTCTTCCTTATTAATAAAATAATGGATTATAACATAAATTACTTGCTCTAGAATAGTTTTGATAATTTGGAGAGTGTGCTCATAATAAAAATGTCATGAAATATTATAATTTTTAAGCGAAATTTTTTATTAATTATAACATATTTTAATGAATATCTATTGTATATATAAAAAATTTTATATTATAAATTATTTAAATTTAAAATTTTTATTTATGCTCAAACATTGGTATCTGCACAGGTGGCACATGACGTCACTCTCCTAGCAGATGCAAAAGGGTGCGATTAATGGAAAGTTAAATGAGTCAATTACAATCAGGCTGAATAAATATTTATATTATTACATTATTGGTATAATAATTCTAGTAAAAATTATAAAATAGAATTTTTATTTATTATTTTTATTAAATTAATAAATTTTACTATTATTATCTAATATAATTTTTCATCTAAATTTAATTTTGTAATAAATTAAAAAAATTATTTTTTTTATTCTGATTATTTGTTTTGAATATTTTTATATAAGTTTAATTATTTTTAATTTAATATATAATATTTTAAATATTTATCTCATTATATCATAATTGAAAATTTTATTTTATGAATTATACTGTCCAACTTATTTATGGAACCCATTATCCAACAAAAGAATTATTTATAAATTAATGAACTTTTGCATTTTGACAGATTATTTTTTCTATATTGCTTATATTTTCAACATCGATCTAAATAGGATATTTTTCAATATGTATTATCTACGAGCTCCCATTTGATTTTATTCTTTATCTAATGATTGCCAGTCGAGAAACAGAGCCGATAACTAATTAAGTGGGGCGCGTTGCTTAATACTTAGAACCTCAACTTCCCCCGCATCTTAGCCACTACACTTAAAGATGCTGCTGAAAATTTTAATAAATGAAAAATTACATTATTTATAAATTAATGCAAAATTTAAGGTTAATTATCAAAAAATTTGAAATAATAAATATTTATTTGAATAAGATGGTAGTTGACTTACTATAATAAATATTTAAAATAGATTACCATCAAAAAATTATATAGTTAACTATAAAGAAATATTCTTTAATTCTATTTTATTATAGAATAAAATAAAAATAATAAAATAAAGGTATTATCGTTAAAAAACATGTGATTTTTCTATTTCATTAAAAGACTAATAATAGAATAAAAAGATTATTATCACCAAAAATCATTGATAAAACAAAATAATAAAAAATGGAAAAAATAGAATCTTAAATAAAAAATATATAAAAAATAATCAAACATAAATGAAGTAATAAAAACATAAATAAAAAATATATAAAAAATAATCAAACATAAATGAAGTAATAAAAATATATAAATTTATGCTACTTAACAAAACGGATAGGGTAATACAAATTCTCATGTGACTACCATCCATATGAACCGCCCACTGAATTCTCCAAGACCAAGAATGATTTTTTTCGTCTCCAAATGAATAAATTACATATATTCATGTAATTATAAAATTTATTTTTTTTAAATCAATTTCATTAAGTTGGAAATATTTTTCATAAAATAAATATAAAATAAAAAAAATATTGTAAAAAGAATTTTGATTATTTTATCCTAAAATCTATTATATTTTTTTTCTTTTTCGATTGTTAATATGATTAACATAATTTAAACAATATAATATGAAATTTTTAAATTTATATATGATAGAAAAAAATATGAAAGTCAAAAAAACTGCTAAAAAAATAAACACTATATACAATTAACTAAATTAACCTCATTCATTTAATTGAAAAGATTATTTGTAATTAATATTTTTAAAGATAAAAAAATAATGTCTATTATAAATTACTATTATTTTTTCTTTTGATTAATACAATTTTCTATTTGTTAATCTACAAAAAATCTATGAAAGTCATCTTTCTTAAACCAGAATTTGTAATAACAATTTTTAACCATTTAGGATAAAAATTATTTTAATAATGAATGATTAACCTCAAAATACACTAAATGTTTAAAATAAAAAACATGCAAATCAAAAGGGCTGATACAAATTAAGAAAGATTCTTTAAAATGAATATCTAAATTCTAAACATTTTTAATGAATTCCTTTTTTGAGAATATTTTTCATCAATGATTAATTACATAAAATCAATTTTACAAAATGTGAATCAATTGTTATTCTGTAAATAATTTTTTTTTATTATTTTTATCATCAATGATTAATTAGTAAAAATTTATATTAAAAGTAACTTGAATAAAATTATATGGTATCACGTTGAATGAAAATATGTACTGAAATTATTATAATTAAAAAAGGTACGTCTCCATAGAAAGTCTCCATTACAAACATTCAACTTTTGAGTACTTATGTTTATGAAAAAAATAATTAGTATAAGATTGTTAGTCCATATAAATATAAATACTTTTTTTATTTTTACTTTTTCATAATAAATTATAAATTAATTTATAAAATTATTTATAGTATTTTATCCCAGGTGTTTGAACTAAGAAATGACAATTAAATTATACCCTCTATTATTTTATTAACCAAATTTATTTTCAGAAGTGAAATAACTGTTTATTTAAAAGGCCGCTCATTGGCATTTGGAAATCCCTTTCTGTCAGAATGTCTCGAAGCGATTTAGTTTGCATTAGGGTAAATCTCAGCGCGACCACACATTGTGAGGAATGAGCAATTTGGAGGGGATATTTATTTGGAGAGGGTGGAGGTCCACGCCCATGCCAAAGAATGACACGCCCACTTCAAGACGGAGTGGTCTTTGGATTCAATGAAGGAACAGAGACAAGGAGAAGAGAGAACAGAAGCGCCAAACACATCTGACCAATCGCTTCGAGACATTCTGACGCCAAAATAGAAAACCAGATTTCCACATTTTTCTGACGCGCATTTTATGTTGTTTTAAAGAATTATTTATGTTGATATAAACAAAAAAATTATTTCGAGATTAATTATTTTTCTTACTTCACACTATTTTTTCGTTATTGTTCTATAATGTTTTATAATTGCAAAAAGTAAAATAGTAAATTTTATAAATTAATTTATAATTTATTATGAAAAAGTAAAAATAAAAAAAGTACTTATATTTATATGGACTAACAATCTTATACTAATTATTTTTTTCATAAACATAAGTACTCAAAAGTTGAATGTTTGTAATGGAGACTTTCTATGGAGACGTATCTTTTTTTTTCTTCATTTTGAATAGATAAATATATTCCTTATTAAAAATAAGGAATATATTTATCCATGATAATTTTAATTTTATAATAATTAAAAAAAAATTTATATTGGATTTTTATATAAATTTTTATTTTTAACTTCCTCAAGTTTAATTCATATATAAATTATGCACCATTATTTTTAAACTTTTTTTTCTTGCTTGGTAAAATTTAATTTATATATATATATTTTATCTTTGCAATTGTTATTGTTAAAATATTTATTTATTATTTATTTATTTATTATTGATTTTTTATATCATAAATTCATATAGAACAATAATTGCTCAGGCACTTGTCGCATTCTAAACTTATCATCATCTGATTTATTATATTTTATTAAATTTCATTAAAATTTACTGATCTGAATGATCGATATATTTTTATTTGATAACGATTATTTCTTATAGACATTTAAAATTATTTTGATTATTTTTCTTGCATTTATAATGTTAAATGATATTCAATTTTACTAATTTTTATTTCGAAGATATTAGTCTTTTATTATTCATTTTGATATTTATTTTAATTGTTTTTAATTTTTTAGCATATTTTCTTTTTTAAACAGCTATACTCTTCCTAAATAAACTGGGTTTGATTTGTTTCCCAATTTCAACTTAAACAAGAAATTTCTAAGTTAAATTTAATATCAATATCGCATTTTCTCATTTTATTTAAGAGATTTATAAAATCTTAAATTCATAGTTAAATTTGATAATATTTATTTAAAATTGTTTGCTTTGCATTTTGTAAATTATTTTTATTAACCTTTTAAATTGAATGAGAATTATATTTAATTTTCTATGCATTGCTTATTTAAATTATATTCAAAGACTAAAATTAATTATCTTATAAAAATATGTTGTTTTCTAAAAAATGTAAGAATATTATGTATCCCATATTTAATAATTTTAATTTATTATAGGTCTTAAAAATTAAATGTGCATTATGTTCAAATGAAAATTTGTCATTAAAGTGCCGAATTTTATGTTTTAACTTGTTATTTAATAATTTCATTAATTAAGTTATTCTTACTATTTCCAGATAATTTTAATTTTTGAATTATAAATCGTTAAATAATTTTATTTTCCGTGGTGATTGCGAATTTTTGTTTTTTCCATTCAATATTATTATAAATTAATGTTTATCTATATATATTTAAAACTATTGTATGAACAATTGAGATATGCCTAACATGTATATGATCTTACCGCTATTTTTTGCAGTACAGGAGAAACAATAAAGCTATGGGCGTCTCTCAAATGACGATTATATATTTGAGGGCCCTTGCTTGATGCAATTAGAAAAAATGGTTAGTGTTTTAAAAAAGTGCTGCATTTGATCAAAAATATTTTTTTTCGAATTTTAAATGATTTTGTATAATTTTAAATTATTAAATTTATAACTTTTTCTTTAGCTTTAATTATTCAATTATATTGATTTGTATTAAAAAAATTATCAATGAAGTAATTTTCTCTATTATATTTACTTTTTATTGTTCTAACGTTATCATTTTATTTATTATTTATCAACAAAATTTAATGAACATTTAACCTAATGAAAGTTTGATTGTTTAAATTTTGCATTAATTTATTTATTTTTTAAAATAATAATAGTTTAATTAACATTTTGATTTTCATATTTTTTATTTGTATGAATTTAAAAAAAAAGAATTTTGAACTTTATCTTAGATAAATTTAATTTTTTTTAACTTCATTTATTATCTTAGTCGTTGTTTTATTTTTATATTTTTCTCAACTTAGAATATTTTTGATTTTACTATATATTCTTTAGAAGTATTATTGTAGTAAAATTGTAATATTAAGGTATATTTTTTATTAAAAATTTGCATTTGATTCAACACTTTCTAATTTTTTAATTTATTTGCTTATTTATTAGGTGTAAAATTAATCTCATCTTCATAAATATTCAATTATGGAGAACTTAACTAGCTATTGAGATGATTTGTATGGATCCAACTTTCTTTGTTGCGGAATTCTATGAAATAATTTTATAATTATTACAATAATTAAGAGAATGTTTGAAGAAATGATAATTTTAAATGATTAATATTAATATAATACATCACAATTTATTCCTAGTTTTAATTTTTATATGTATGGTATTGGATGGTAAATTGATAATATACAGTTCTGAAATTTTTATGATTTTTATGGAATTTAGATTTGAATACTTTATTGGTAAATAATAATTTTATTATAACATCTATTTATGATTGGCAAATTTTATAATTTTTTTGTTATTTTCTGATGCTATTTTGAATTTGAATTTATATTGTTCATTTTTTTTGCTATAAATATCCATTTCCAATTCACACAATTCATACATTCACAATTAATATATCAGTCATACGACAAAATTCCTTCAATATCGCCATCGAAGATTTGAGCCTATGATTGAAAAAATTAACATTATGATTTTTCCTAAAATATTAATTAATTATTATACAACATTGGTCAAATAAATTTATGTTAATTAAACTTTTTATTGTAAAATCATTATATTTAAATCCCTATTTTATATTAAAAAATTAAAATGTATTTTATTGAATTGTTTTTTATTTTATTGAATAAGTTATTATTTTAATATTTTAAATTATATATGGTTTCAACTAATTTTTTAATTTGCATAAATACCAAAGGAGTCTTGGCGATTTACTTTCGAATTTGTGTTATTTAAAACTGCCATTTTCATCCTTATTAATATATACATGTCTCGTTTCAAAATCCTCATTTTAAATCTAAAAATATCTTAATTTATTGTATTTATTTTAAATTTTTTATAAAAATGAAATTATAGATTTTAAACCTTATTTACATTATTATGTTAATGACACAATTCATTCTTGATTTGATATGTATATTTTTTTATTTTTGAATAACAGAAACCAATCTCGCTTCTTTCGTTTTTCATTTTTCATTAATCATTAAATTTGAATATTCAATAAATCCATATTAAATTTTATTATTATTTTTAATCATATTATATTTTAATTCTAAAAATGCATATTAGAATTTTTCAATAATTTAAATAGATAATAATTAATATTCAGATTCTAAGACGGAATTGTTTTTCTTGATTTTGGTGTCATTTTATGTAAAATTATTAGCTGTTAAAAATTTAAATTTTGGTATATGTTGATTTTTTATGTTTATTATTTTATTTTTATTATAAATATTACAATTATTTTTGATTATAATTTATTTTTTTCCAAGTCATAATAAAAAATAATAAATATGTTATTTTCAATTTATATTTATATTTACTAATAATTTAATTTTTCATTATCTACATCGTTGTGCTAATTACAGAATTACAAAATAATTCGAGGAATAGATCCAAATAATATTTTTAATTAAATTATTACACTTAAATTTAGAAAACAAATTTTATTTTTAAACATAGTTTTTAATTTAAATATAGAATAACTTTTAAGTATAAAACATTTAAATCCTAAAGATGGTTGAATTTTATCTTTTAATAATCAATTTAAATTTTATATTTTTTAATTATTTACTTCTATTTCATATAATTTTGGTATAATTTTTCATTGAGTTTAAAAATAAATTTTAAAATAATAATTTGTTATTAAATTGATTATTAGTATTTGTTTTATCATGATAGCCATTAAACAATTTAAAATTATACAAGACTTTTATGTTTAATTTTTTACATTCTCTTAAAGTAAGCTAGTATTATGTAAAAATTTAATATGCATTTTTTAATCTAACAACAACATTTTAATCTAATTCAGCAATAAAATAATTTTTTTGTGTAAATTTTAGACATTTATAAAGTTGTATTAGTGATCAGTATAATATTATTTTATTAATTAATTTACTAAATACTAAATTTTAAATATTGTACTATATGTGATTATGTATTTAAATTTTATTATATAAATTAGAAGCTAAATTAAAACTGAAATTTAATTAAATATGCTCTGTAAATTGGGAATATTCAATTATTTTTATTGGTTGAATAAGTTAGTAAGTATTTATTTTTTTTTATTTTGAGAAGATCATTAATGAACTTGGACATGAACTATTAATGTGCACTTGGACATTGATTTTGGATTAAAAAGTTTCTTATTAAAAATTTGTAGTAACAAAAATTTTTCTGAATTTTTTAAGTTTATGAACTTTTATTATGATGTTTAGGTTCAATTTATTTTACATTTAAAAGAATGCAAGATTGAAGTCAAATAAATAATCTTCATATTAAATCACGGAGGAGCGAGAAGAAAAAAGCGATAATAAAATGAAAGGAGAAAAAGAAGGGATCGAAAATCTTCAAGACACTTCATTATTTAAAAATTGTGTCATCAAAAGAAGAATTATCAATAAATTATTGATCTCTCTGATCAATCAAGGCTGCATCTTGCCTTCATATATTCTTACTTTTGGCCAGGATTCTCACCGCAACTGTGACGCGTCGTCGAACTAAATTTTATGCTTTTTCTGCTATTATCATTATAAAATTTGCATAATTATCAAAAATTGAAAATAATTTACATGTAATTTTGATTATTTAAAAATTCTTAAAAATATGAAATTTGAAAATTTAAAAATTTTAAAATTTGATGAGGAGGTAAAACATGATTTTATAATAAAATTTGATCATTTTTTCACTTCTTTTTTATTTAGTTACTAAGAGCTCAATCGAGTATTTAGCTTCGAAAAATTTTCCATATAAATTTCTCAATATACAGGCTATCTTTTTCTAAAATTTTAGTTATGATTAAGATATAAATATTATTCTTTATTTTACTCTTATTTTCAAAGCGATATATAATTCCGAAATAATAATTATTCATAGATTATAATTATAATATAAAGAAAAGATAAAACTTGTATTATTTACATAAAGATATATAATTCCTAAATACTATTATTTTTTCCGTTTTATACTTATTTTTATATTGTAATGAACATATTTTTTTATTAAAACTACTATTAAAATATATAAAATCAAAGAATATATAATTTTTATCTTCACGATTATAAATTGATAAGTTCTGCGGAATATGGAGTAGAATAATATTAAATAAATTTTTTGGCAGAAAAAAATTTATTTTTTAAAGATAGCAAAAAAAATTTTTGAAAAAATTATAAATGGTTACTCGCATTTATGTATAATCATATATTTATATTTGTTTTTGTTTAAAGCTTATTGTGTAAAAAATAATGTACTTGTTTATCATCTGATTTATTTTAATTAAAAATTTGATTATTTTAACAATTTTACGTAGATTTATAATTTTTTAATTAAATTAAATTTTGTTGAGAAAATTTATTTGTTGTGGATGTATGTTGCGTCTAAAATATAGATTTGTTGCTAATAATGTCAAATAAAAAATTAATATAAAAGGCAGAAATAAATGAAGAATGAACTGGATCGATGAAATAAATGGGGAGAATGATTGCTTTTTTGCAATGACATAACAGTGGATCGATGAGAAAAATTTGGAGATGCAGAGACAAGGTAGTGATGGATGGGACTGGTGTGGTAATCGGCAAGGAAGAAGGTTGGTAAAAAATCAATCTATTGAAAAAATTTGGTCTAGGAAAAGCGAAAAAAATTTTGTAATTCGTTTCCAGAAAATAAACATAAGTAGAGATTTATTAAAAAACTTTAAATGGTTATGATACCATTAAGTGCAATATTTTTTGATTCAAATGATGAAAAATACTAAAAAGCAATTTACACCAAGTAATTCGGATTTTCATATTAATTTCTTTTGGGCTCGGCGGAATTCGAGCGCCCCGTCTTTTGTATTAATTGATCATAGCTATAGCAATGTGGATTAAAAAATTGTATGACAATTAATTTAATATATATTTTCATTATTTTGTATGTAATTTAAATCAAATCATCGTATGTTGCAAATAATTCTAACAACTAATTAATTAAATAGAGCAGCAACAAGATAAAATAGAGTTACTTAATAACCTAAAAAAATAAAAATTAAGTAAATGTATAAAATAAAATTTCAATAATACTTTCATTCTTCGATAATGTGCACACAATAATGAGTTTGTTCATTTGCAGATAAGTTAAGTGCCCATAAAATTTAAATACTAAATACAGGCTAATAATTAAAATTACCCGATATTCAAAACAAAATCTTAATATTAATTAAACATAGTCAAAAATCATAATATAATTTTTTAATTTTATATCATTAATTTAATCTTAATTTAAATCATTAATTTAAATGTTAAAGATTTAAATATGCAATATTACACAATATTATGCCGTTTAATAAAAATGGTTCCAGTGCATCTATTCTGCATTTATTATATCCTTTTATAATGGTATGTCATCCAAAAAGGATTCAATAATAAAAATTAATTTTATCAATGTTTAAAGCGTCAAATGATTTATTAAAACAGTTATTACAAAATTATAATCCCTTACTTTAAGCTAAGAACTGATTTATTTTTTAAATTTACTTTTTTTTATTCTTATATTTGTCAATAAAAAAGTTCTTTATTAAATTTTAAATTTTTAAATTATGTATTCAACATAAAACACTATTCTAATTTTTTTAGAATCGATTTTAGATATGTAAAAACTTTAGAATTATATAAGTATAATTATTTATAAAAATAATATCATATATTATCTTATTAATATATTTACGATTTATTATTTTGTGTTAATTTTTCTTTAAAATATGATCTTTTAAATATATTTGACGGGTTTTAGCATAAAAAAATTTTTATATTATTTTATTTAACATTACTTTCAAATTTAATGTTTTCAAAAATTAATCTCACAATGATTACAATGTATACAAGGGATACTTTGATAAGCTATAAAAAATTGTAAATTAATTATTATATTCAATAAATTTATCATAACTGCAATTATTTTATTTGCTAAATTTATATTAAAGAGTTAATTTATAATTTGTTACTTATGATAATAAAAACATAATATTTCATTTAGTATAATATTTATCTTCAAAATTTTTATACATTTCCGTTTTAGTGTTTATAATTTTAAAGAAGAAAAATTATGTATATGGGTTGGCCTTGTCGCATAATATAAATTACTTATTTGTTAAAATTTTCTATAAAAATTTATTTTTTCCATCTCCATCAATTCTTGTCGATTAATTTTTATTCTATTTATATATTTTAATTTTATTCTATTTATATAGCTTGATTAAAAATTCAATATATCTAAAATTTATTTCAGTCTTATGATATTTTTGAATAGGAGTGAATAAAAACAATATTTTCATTGAATCTAATTCAAATTAACCATATCTTAAGTTATAATATTAAAAACAATTCTAATTTATTTAGATAAATTTTCTTATTTAGATTACTTAATGCAGAATGTAATATTCTTTATGCTTTTATAACTTGCATATAAGCAAAAGCGACTAACCATTACATGTATGATTCAATAGCAGATTAATTGGTCGTATTATCGATTTTTTATAAATGTTTATTTTTGGTTATAAATTAATTCTTTGCTTATTTTTATAAATTTAAACTTTTTCGGTGTGGATTTTTTTATATATAATCCATTTTATATTTTATACATGAATTATGACTTGTTTCTGATGATCCATGTCTTAAAATCATTACCTATTAATTTTAGACTTGCAACTTCCAATGAATTTTAATATATAAAGATTTTTATATTATATTATTTATTTAAAAATTTATTTTTATAAAAAGGTTATATCCAAAAAATGATCTTTACAAAATAAATTGCAGTTTTTAATTCCACTATGTTAAAAATAATTATTAATTAATTGATAGCTAAAGATTAGTTTTATCATATAGGATTATTAAATAGAAAAAATAAAAAGTCGAGGAATAGGAATGCTCTTTATGATCAAAATTTTTTATATATTTTTTTTATTAAACATGAAAATACTTATATTAAATTTGATTTCTTCTTTATTTTATTATTTTATTAATTGATATTAGTCAGAAGAAATTCTCGGTAAATATTAAATTATATTATTAGCTTATAATTATTACATTTCAAAAAATAGATTGTAATTTATTAATTTATATTTATATGATAAATCATTTATTTATAATTAAGAATAACATGTTATCTTTTTACTATTATTTTTTATTTAATAATTTTTAATACATTAAATTTTCCTATTTGTTTTAACGATTATTTTGCTTGTACTATTTTAGTTATATGGTAATTAATTTATATTTTTGAATAGATATATTTGTAGCCGATATCGAATTTCAGCCGAATTCGAATTCGGCTAACCGATATCGAATCGGCTAGCCGATATCGAATCAGCGGCTAGCCGAATTCGAATCAGCGGCTAGCCGAATTCGAATTCGGCTAGCCGAAATCGAATTAATCATGGTTAAATCGAATTTTTTTTATTAAATCGATTCAATGTTCGATTATTTATCAGATTTTAGGGATTTTAATAAAATAAAAACTATTTTTTAACCATTTAGCAAATATGGAAGCTAAATTCCTGAATTACTTGACAAATACGAGGTCTGCAGACTTTGGCCTGAGATTAAAATAGTCCATGGAAAGCCGCGTCACTCCCAATCACAGGGATCTGTTGAGCGAGCAAACAGGGATGTGATGGTATGAATTTTTGGGTTTTTGTATAGTATGATTTTTTGAGAAAATATAAATGAAAAATTAAGGATATTCTGACCATAGAATTACGGGTAAGAAAGACAATAAAATGGGCACCACTTTTGCCATTTGTCCAGGCGAAAAAGAACCGGAGATTTCATAAGGGAATTGGCCGGAGTCCTTATGAAGCGTTATTTGGACGTCCAATGAATTTAGCAAATGAAGACAGCAAAATGCCATCAATGGAAACCAGAGGGATTTCTGAGGATGAGGTTAGAAAAATCAGGATTAAGAATTAAAAAATATTTTTTTAATCAATTCATAAAAAATAAATTTTTAATTAAAAATTCAGATTAAAAAATATTTTTTAATCAATTCGTAAATAATAAATTTTTAATTAAAAATTCAGATTAAAAAATATGTCGTGGTAGAGTGCCGTTTGCTCTTCTTCCATTCGTAAAGTATAGCGCCGATTCCAAGTTTTCTCAGTCCGAGCTAACTTCGTTGGCTTATTTTTGGCCTTTTGAATTGAATCGATTATCTGTTGGAACTTTTCAGAAGTTATAATAAGGCAAGTTTTGTGCTGTGCCATGTATTTGTCAAGCAATTCAGCGAATTTAGCTTCCATATTTGCTAAATGGTTAAAAAATAGTTTTTATTTTATTAAAATACCTAAAATCTGATAAATAATCGAACATTGAATCGATTTAATAAAAAAATTCGTTTAATAAAAAAAATTTAATGCATTTTTTCGAATAAAAAAAGTTTGCATTTTCTTCAATTTCTAATTCGGTTTCGTCCGTAAAAATTATTTTAATTGTTGGGATTCGAACTCACGCCTCATGGGCTGGGTGTAATTTTGTTACATCCACTGCACGAACCATGATTAATTCGATTTCGGCTA
>LDKF01000030.1:31780-77727 GCA_001026735.1 Rotylenchulus reniformis
TTTGTTTTAACAGTTTTAACAACAGATAAGATATGAAATCTTTTAACATGTCCCCAACTGGAGGAAAATATTAAGTATTTTGAATTGGATTTTTTATTTCTAGTTTTTTTTGACTTTTTAATATTGGTTGCGGATTTACTTTATTTGAGTTTGATTCTAATATTAGATTTTTTGTTTTTTAATTACCTGTCATACTTTTTGTTTAACTATTTTATACAATTTTTTTTGTTTTGATATTATTTTTGATCTTTTTGGTTTTTTTTAATTTTGAAAGTAATATTCATTTTTAATACATGGTTATATTCTTTTCTTTTTATTCTTTAACATATCATGTGATCATTCGCATATTGTTTTTATAATTGGAAAGGTGTAAATTTTTAGATTTAATTTTGATATAAACGAATTTTAGTTCCATTTTTCCAAAAAGTCGATTTTTTGAATTAAGAAAAAAAAATGAGACAAAAACTGCAATATCATTTAAAACTCATACACTGAAGAACCTTTCATACCTTCATCGCGCGTGCCTTTTAGTTAAAATTATAATTGATTATCAAATCATTCAACTTTAACTTCATATTTACTTTTTTACTATACAATTTTTAATAATTTTCTATGATCTTTACATCCAAATACTTTCATCTTTTGAACAATGATTTAATATTGTTAATTTTTATTATTTAAATAGTTTATTTTTTAATTTGAATAATAAAAATATATTGTATTTAATATAATATTATTTAATCACTTAAAAAATTCTTGATTTTTTTCAATTGATTTAAAATTAATATATTTTTAATTCGAAATATTTTTAATTGTTATTAATTGTTATTAAAAACTATTATAATTGTTTATTTAATAAAATAAATTGAAAAATAATTCATTGTAATAATGTTGTGAAAAAATTCTATAATAAATTCCATCTCTCCACCCGCGCAATTTCTCTAGACCCTCTCACCTTTCTTCTTGCCTTCCGACGATTTTCCGTCGGATAATAATGCATAGTAATAATGCATAGTAAAATATATCTGATAATAAATAAATTTAAAAATTTGATTTGATTGACTCATAACACTGGACTGCAATACAAACAATGTAAACTTCTCTTTAAACAGCTTGACACCTCAATAAATATTTAGCAATTTGCAAGTTCCATTTTTATATGAATAAATGTTAATCCAAAATACGTAAAGAATCAACTCTTTAATTTTATCCATATTTGATATTTGATAAAATTATTCTTAAATTGATATCAATGATCAATCGATATCACAAAATTATCACTTATTAAATAAAGGAACAAACTTCTCCAAAATGTATAATTTTCCAAATGGAATATTTAATTAAATAATTTTATATTTTTTAATTTGAATTTCAATATGTTATTACGTTACTGCGGCGGAGTATGCCCAAGCGAAGAGCCCCTGGAATTGTTGTTCTAATGGCTTTCACTCAGTGTAGGATAATATGAAACATGAAAATAAATATAATTCGTTAAAGAAAATCTACTAATAATCTTTTTCATCAAGTATAATTATTCATTTTATTTTTTTATTAAAAATTTAAATATTTATTCCGGATCATAATATTTATCATTTTTTAGCTTATATTCATTTTAATTTTTTAATTGAGTTTTGAAATCATATTTTAAGAGATTGCTCAACCGAGTTGGGCACAAAGAGGTGATATATTTTTTTAATTTGATTAATCTTTAATTGCGAATCATATATTTTAATTTTGTTCATTAATGAATTTACTTTTTTTAAATTAAAACTATTCTTTAAATATTGATACAGTTCATATGTTTTAAAAAATTTATTAATAAAAGTTAGTGGTATCAATGTTTTCTAAAAAATTAAAAATTTATTTTAAAATATTGATATGTTAGTTTTTCCATTACATTTTGATGTGTTAATAAAAATTAAATAATAAAATAAAAATGAATAATTAATTATATATTTTTATTCTGGAAATAAAAATGATTTTTAATTGCTGTATATAAGCGTTTAATACCTATAACCATATAAGAAAAATTTATTAAGAGTTTATTTTTAAATGTAGATTAATCCTATATACTTTTATTGATATAACATATTTATTTAATTCGAATTTTTTGATAAAAAATATTTTCTTTATATATGGGTTTTTGTGTAATATTTTTCATTTTTGCGCTTAATTTATCTATAATTTAAATTTTTAACTATATCACCAAAAGTTATATATATAAGCCTCGCTAAACGAATGAAAAATTATTTCATAAGTATAAGTTTATCATTGATCTCGAATTTTTATTGATCTGCATCATGTTCGCACTTTTTCTTTGGCGGTGAGCTGACCGGCACTGGCCCATGCGCATTCCTCGCACACCTCGAATCCGATGTTGAAACGCCCATTCTCTCCTCGAACAACCTTCAACTTGTTCAAGTAGAGTCTCTTCCAATCCACTAAAAATGCCTACATTGCGGATTTTAATATATATGATTTAATGTAAAAATATTTATATATATGATTTACTATAAAAACTTCAAATGCACGATTAAAACGTCATTCATGTAATTGTGAATGCGAACAATTCAATAATTTGAGAAAATTTCGAATTGTATCACACAAAAAAACCTTTCAATATACTATCATCGATCACATCATTATCGCTTTATTATTATTATTATCCAATTTAATAGATTATTTATAATAGGTTTATATTGAATTGACTACATACATTGCGGATTCTCAATACATCATTCTGAATAAGTTAATAACATAACTTTGGCTTTATCATTAAAGATTTTATGACGTAAGATTATAAAAATTATTGGTTTTTAAATAATTAAGAATTAATTTTTTCTAAAATAATTAATTTTTTCTAAAATATATTTAAGGAAATTATAATTTTTCTCATATTTTAATAAAAATAGCAGAATCGTCAAATATTCAAAAAAGTATTATTGTTTAAAAATTAATTAAAAATTTATCCATTTTATATCGCCTAAATTCATAAATCAATTTGATATTTCCAAAAGTAAATTGATATCAGAAATCAGATTCATTGAAAAAAATCTTCGTTTAACTTGGAAATATTTAATAATTTAAAATTTTTATAAAATTATTGTTATATTTTTTATTATTCTTTTATCATAATATAAAATATATGTATATTTATAATAAATTTATTTTTTTCATTCTCTCACTATATGAATACTTTATCAAAATACAATTGCATTCCTCCAAATCACTTATAAGAACCCAAAGATAACAATTGTTAACCATATTCTCCTCATTCGATAAATTGTATAAAAATTTCATTTCCTCAACAATAATTTATAATATTCGCTTCTTTAACTACATTTATAATTGTGGTGAATTAAAATTTTTGATGATATGATATATTGTTTAAATTGTTGAATTTTAAATAAATAATTAAAATTTATATCCTAAGTAAAGGCAAATTTCGGTGAAAATTTATTAATTATAATAATCAATTTTTATATATTCAAATTTATAATCATTATGGGAACGCATGTTATTTCTATTAGTTAATCCAAATATTCTATTTAGTTAGCGATAGATACGCATCCATAAGGATGATATAATAATATTATACCAATTTTAAATGTAATAATATAATTGTAATTAAAAATATAATTTTTTTAAATTCTTATCATTCATTGATCAATCCGTCTTGTTGAGCAAAGCTTCGATTCAAATCTACTTTAAGAAATGTTTTAGAAATCAAATAATTTTAATTTAAAGTATATAATTTTTTAATAATGTTTTGAAAAAACAATTTTTCTTACAAAACTTCTTTATGTTTTACCTTTCCAAGTATTATTTCATTGCCTTCTTAATTATAAACATTTAAATTCTACTATTTTATTTCGTATTTTTTTAGATGTAACCTTCAGAGAGCTCCAGCTCCTTTCGTATTTATAGAATGATAAAAAATTTGGTATTTTCTAATCATTATATAAAAAATGTATAAATTTCGTTATATTAAAAATTTTTAATAATTTATTATAATATATTTTAACTTTGAAAGAATTCTAATTATGTTCATAAAAGTTTAAATTAATCGCAAGTGTGTTGTAATTGGATTAAAAAAGAATAATCCTAACTCTAAATAGTTTTTAAGAATTTATTCTTTTCCTTTTTATATTATTTCATAATAATAAATAAGGCTATTATTAGATTGTATTGTTTTTAAAATTAAAAAAAATAAAGAAAATTCATAATATTATGTAACATGTTAATTACAATGAAATTTTTTATGTCTTTTAAGGTTGAATCCAGAATGATTTAATTCTCCTAACCATTTTCAATTATCACTGATTAATAGATGCATATTTGATATTACTTGAAAATATTTATTTTCTTAGAATTTGAACAAATTTTATAATAGTTAAATTTAATTTTTTTTCTTATTTTTCCATTATTTTCCTTCCTAATTTTTTTTAAATTTGACTGAAATAAATTAATATTTAATTAATAATAATATTTTAACATTTATTTATGATCAATAAATACAATGAGCATTCTCCATTATATACAAACATGCTTAACATACATACATCCATGATTTTACTGCGTTTTACTTCTTTTTCTTTTTCAAAATCAAAAATAATGATTATCATTAATAAAATTTTTAATTTTTGGGATTAATATTTTTAAAATATAATAATATCTATATATTTTAAAAGACTTCAATTGTACTCGCATCCATCCGTTTTAGAGCCAAGAAGGCCGTTTTGTTATTTATGATTGCATAATCCATAATAGTGTTGAATAATTCATTTATTATTTTATGTACTTTTAGTGATATAATCTTTTTATTTAGTCTTTTAATAAATATATTTATTTATTTATATATATTACGAAAACGATTTTAACGATTTTTTGGTAAATAGACAAAAAAGTGATGTAAGCAATTTTTTGACTTTAAATATACTAAGTTATGTGTTAATCAAATATATAACGCACTAAGAATTTCATAAAGTATTAATAAAAATGTATTTAACAAAAAATGAGATAATTCTTTTTATCATAAAATTTAATTTAAATATTAGCACAGTACAGGTGAAGTACTGTTATCATATCTACCATTTGGTATGTTTTAACTTGATGACTTTCTGATAACAAACGCTGACACTACATGGGCACAAATATTTGGTGAATTTACAGGAATGATAAAGGAAATAATTTATTTTATGGTGAAAATTTTATCTCTCATAAAGATAAAAAATATGTACATTTTAAATGGGTCAATAAAAGATGTAAAAACAACCATAGAGATAAAAAAGCTAAATCTATCAATTAAAAGTAGATAATTATCATAATAATATCATAAATAATAAAAATAAAATTAAAAAAATTACTCATTAAAAATATTCATAGATATATCTGCTATAAAGAAAATTTATCTACAATTTTTAAAATAAAAAAATTAAAATTATCAAATTTTTGAATTGAATGGTCTAAAATGCTAATAAAATAAAAATTAATATTAAAATAAATATTTATTTTATGATATTAAAATATTATAACAATTAAATATTACAACCCTATAATTATTCGAAACTTAATTGAAAAATATTTTTTTGCTAAATATTTCAACCAAACTGTCAAAATTTCTGCTAAGAATTTGCTATAAATTTCAACCATACTGTTGCTGCTTCTTCAAAATGATTCCATTTTAAATTTTTCCATAATATAAAATTAAAAATGTTTTTCATTAAAAATGAAATTTAATATTTTTAAAATTATCTTAAATTGAATAATCTAATTCACTAAAATTTATTTTTATATTCAAAAAAATCATTAAATTCAAAAAAATATAAAAAATAAAATAATTGAAAATAATAATAATTTTCCTCTTATATATTTAATTATAATATTAATTTTTAGTAAGGACATGAGATTTAAAAGACACCGAATACTTTAGCTACCAGTAAGTTCAGCTCTATGATCGTAAACATTTAAAATGCCTGCAATAGTCTTCGAAAAGGGAGCTTGGGTCTAAGGGCTGCACAAGCACTCGTTTTTTGAATATTAATTTTAAAATAAAAACCAGAAATTATTAAATTTATACTTCTGATTAAAAATAAACTTGATTATGATAAGCTTTTATTAAATTAAACATGATAAAAATATTATGGATTCCTAAAATTTTTTAAATTTACTACCAAAAAAAGATGAAATTAGGAATAACAATTGATTAATGTTTAAAGTTTGTGTAATACCTAAAAATAATTAATTCACAATTTTTTAAAATAAATATATAATTTAAAACTTTTTATTTTTTGAGCTGCAAAAATATAAATAATTAAAATAAAATAATTAAAAATATATTCCTATGAAATTAATATTAATCTTCAAGCATCAACCGATAATTATCATAAAAATATCATATAATTTAATATATACATATTATAATAAATCTTGTAAATGAAAATATAATATTGGTAAATAATCCATCAAAGGAAATGGATATAAAATTGGTATCAAATTATAAATTTTTTCTAAGGATTAAAACATATAAAAAGAGACATCCTCAAAAAACAATCTAATTCAATAGGATTAAAGTTAATTTTTAATTCTTTCTTAAATTACTTATTATTTTAGGTTAAAAAACACAAGTTAAGTAATATTATCAATTAATTAAAGCAATGACAAAACTCAAAAACGATCACTTTTATGCATTTTTTTTCTCTATGCCGTTAAATTTCCTCGTATATTATTCAAATGTTTTTTTATTGATCATAATTTTTTCGCATAAATTTCTCTTTTCCTAATTATTTGACGATTATTTCTTTCTGCTGATCACTTCATTGATCAGGCGATTAGCCACAATGTTTCCTACCACACTTTGGGCATTTGTCCGCCTGCTGCACAGACATCTTGCCGCTCCGCAAATATCCCGACTTGCATTGGCACCAGCAGCCCCTGCAATAGCGCAGGGCTTGAGAGGACAGAGCTTGGTTTGAAATGAAAATTATAATTTCCATTTAAAAATATAAGGACCAAAAAAGGTGGATTTTCAACAATTATCAAGGCAACACTATCTTTAGAATAAATTCAGAGAAATCTTATTCTATCAAAAATAGCGAAAATTTTGTTAAAAATAAACCATAATACTTTTTAATTGACTAAAAATTGATGTCTTAATTAGCTGATATTTCAGGAAATAGAGTTTTTGGCAATTAATAAAAATAAGAAAATGGGTTTTTAAAAGCAAAGGGTGAAATAGGATAAATAGGTTTATTGGAATAATGGTTGTAGTACATTACATTGTTCATTTTCAATTTTTTCTCAACACATCCTAACTCAACCATCAATTGTTATGTGAAATAATGAAAATTTGTTGGGTTTTTTATTGAAAAAGAAAATCCTATGTATTAATTCGAAAATATATTTTTTCTATTGTATTCTCTAATCCCATCTTTAAAAAATATACGATTCATTCCTAATGATCGAATGATAACAAAAGCGAAAAATTCATGTGAATAGCACTATAAAAAGAAAATTTGAAAGCAAAATTCTTATTCTATTGCACATTTTCTTTATTCTATTGCACATTTAATCCACAAAATCAGAAATAGAGAAACCTAAAAAATGAGAATACATTAATATTTTGTGTAACTTTTCATTAAGAAGTTTATTTTAGTCGAATGAATGGTTTAAATATAAATAAAAAGTAGCCAAAAATTAAAGTCAAATAAAATTGCAAAAAATTCAAATAAGAATAAAAATTATAATCCGCAAATGCTATTCAAAATAGACCATCCGTTAATAAATGTTAACTCATAATATAATTTAATTTAGTGTTTTAAAATTTGTCATAAATGAACACCAAATTTGCCTGTTTGGCATTTCTTGTTTTTGTGTTGGCCAATGTGATGCTAAAGGCCCGCCAACTCATTGCTTCAAGGTTGTTAATTAAATTATAAAATTATTATATTGTAAATTAAACCCCCCCTCTCTATAACCCCCTCTTCCAATAAATATTTTTAATCTGCTATCATGATTGCAGACCAATGTCATTTATTTTTTGTGAAAGGCATCTTATAATACTTAAAAACTATCTTAATTTGTAACATTATTAATTAGTTAATATCTTATGAGATTATCAATTGTGAAAGCAGGACTTTTTTGTAGCCATTTTTGAGTGATATGATTTAAAAATATATCTACGCTATTTATTAGTTTAGAGCGAGATTCCAGCCAGGGTCCCGATATTTCGGGATCGGGACTCGGGATTGGAATCCCAAAAGGGTGAATCACATCGGATCCCGAATTTCTAATTCCCAGATTTAAATCTCGACCAGGATTCCGAGAAAAATTTTGAAGAAAAATCATTCTTTTGATTAAATGACCAAATTCTAATTATTTTTAAATTTTAGGCGAAATTTGAATTTTTCACTAAATTTTTTTGAATTTCTGTTAAAATCCCGAATTACTCAAGAGTTTGGGTTTCCGGAATAATCCAAATCCTGAATTTGAAATGGTATTTTGGGGTTCGGGATCAGCTTTCGGGATGTTCGGTGTTTCATGATCGGGATCGGCTCTGGCCGATCCCAGTTCCAAAATCGGCTGGAATCACGATCCCGCTCTACCCTATTATTTACAATGCTTATTAAGCCAATAAAAATAATTAACCCAACTCCCCATAGCTCCCTCTGGTGATATTGACATTGTCCCCCACTGTTTTCATTAACAAATAATGTCGAATTTTTTTCATAAAACATTCCTTTAAGCCCTGCGAAAAAACCGAGGAATCTGGCCAGAAACGATGCCAAAGTTGCGAGCCGACTTGCTACAAGCCGAAGCCCGGGCAATGCACCAAAAAGCATTGTGCATGCGCGTGCCAATGCAAGAAGGGATATTTGTATTGTTCGTTGCGCAAAAAATGTGTCCAACGAAAGCAATGCAAGGGATGCTTCTATCACGATTGATGAGGAAAATTAGATGGAAATCCAAAGATACTAATGAGATTTTTATTTATCATTTTGTGAAATGAGAATGATGAAAAATGCTGAAAATTAACGAATATGTACATAAAACAGCCCATTAATATGAACATTCAGAAAATTTCAATTGTATTCAATTTTTTATATTTCTGATTGTGCAACTTCTGATTTCTATTTTTCCGATAGTACAAAATATTCTGATTTTTATATTTCTGATTGTGCAAATTCTGATTCTGGGGAATGGACGATGCTTGATCGCTTGAAAAAAGTGCCAAATGCTAAAGTTAGAGCACAAAAACAGAAAAATTGAATTGATCTAAAAGAAATTCCTTTTGTGGACAAAATTAAAATGTAGTGAAATAATTGATTTTGACAAAAATGCGCCAAAACTAAAAAAGATGAAAATTTTGGAAATCCAAGTTCGGATTCATGTTCAGCATCCTCGAAAAAACTAGTAAAATGGTTTAAAAATTTCAAAATAAAAAATTTGTCCGGGGCAGGGAGGATTGGTCCTTCATTTGCACCACAGGATAAATTTGAACGTTTTTTTCATTCATAATTTAGAATTTCGTTATAGAAGCTCGTCGGAATTCGGCTCGATCCCAAATTTATACTGCGACGGATGTGATAAACTCTAATCATTTCAAATCAATATAAATTTCCAGAACGGAAATCCTAGTTTCTTGATAATTATAAGTTCCATCTCTTTTTTCCTATAGAATTTGTACATTTATATGAATCATCTGCAGAAATGTCCATCCCATCCCTATGGAGGATAAGGGAGACTGTTTTGGTTTTCTCATTTTATCAAAAAATCCTTTTAAACATATAGAATCCAAATTTTTGAAATCAATTGGTATCATTATAATCGGTATCATGTATCGGTATCATTATAAATTCATATCCATAAAAAAGATTTCCAATTTTTTGAAACTATAGGTTGTAGCGAAATTCATTCACATACTAACTTCTTTTCCGTTCTCTTTTCTTGTATGCTATTTCCTTTCGCTTCAGAATATAGTTTGAAAAAATCGAAACATTCTTTGAGATCACAAATATATGTACATTCATTTTTATGATTTTTAAATATTTGATTTTCTATACGTCGAGTCGTTTCTTACAGACTATTTTTCGGCAGTAAAAACCTAAGGACATAAATCTTAGGAAGTTAATGTTCAACTTGCCATTTGCATTACATTCAAATTGATTTTTTAAAGAAAATTGAAAATTTGGCATTTGAAAATTTGTCAAAACAGCATAATTAGACATCCTAGATAATACTATTATCGTTACAAGAAATTTTTCTCAAATTCCCTGAAAACTTCAAAAAAAATCAAGGGATTTTTCTGCATTTTTTGGGAGCGCATAATCCGATTGGCTCTGGACTGAATAATTTCAATATGTACAATGCTTTGACAAAAAATCTAACACTGCTAAAGCTTAAATTTTCTGATCATATGATAATAATGAGACAAGATTTTTGAATTCACTAGCTAGAAAGTCTCGTTATAATAATACTAAAGTTTTAAATTTCAATTGAACCTTTCACACGCGAATCTGACATTAGATGATCAGATATGATATTCTGACGACTTTTATGATTTTAAGCTCCTATTGAAGACAACCCAGGGGGCGTAAAATCAGGATATATTAAAATTATATATCATTTCCAATTTTTAAAGAAGAGCTAAACTACGGAATAGCCTCAGTTAATTTTTTAAATTGTTTTTTATGTCCAAATGCAAAATTCCAGACCAATTTTCACTGGGCAACATGCCATCCATAATTTTCTGCCTTCTGCTGTCGGTGGCACTCACCTTCACTCTGGTTGGTGATTCAGGAAGCCATCAATTTGGGTATTGAGATATTAAAAATGCCCTTTTACAGTCAATGGTCAACTTTGCAAATATCATATTGATTCTTGTTGTATATAATTTTTTTACGAAAGTCGAAATTTCCTAACTTTGGTTTTTTAGTATTCTTCCACGTCCTAGCACCATAATTTGGGGCATAAGATTTTGGCCCTAGTGTGATCGAGAGAATAAGTCCGGGAGCTTTTAATTTTCTAAATAATTCAAACTTCATTTGCTATTCACAGATTTCCGCCTATGAGCCGCCTTACTGTATACTCTACGCTGACTACCGTAACACTACTAACAGCCGAAGTACGATATTCACTGTGTTGGAGACGGGCGGCCAGCTCACGCCATTCACCGATTGTGCCCGTCACTGTGACATATTCAAATACAACAAAAATTGGAGAGAAAAGTAGGTGGTGTTGTGCAATCATGTTCATGCTTATTGATTGATTCGAAAATATTCGATATTCGATTTTATTCAACATTCGTTCATTTTGGCATCGAATAATCGATACGCTATATTCGATTTTTTGGCCAAAAATAAGATTTTTCCTATATTTTTGAATAGAATATGGTATAGGCAGGTACATATTTCAAATATAGAATATATGTAGTTGTAATTTTTCAGAATATAGATCGTCCGGCTGCTCGTCCATAATGATCGTCCGGCCTGGGCTAATTTTATATTAATTAAATTGTCAAGTTTACAACTTGTAAACAGAAATTTCATGTGAATCACAATAAAATTGTTAAATTTTGATTATTATTCTTAGAAAGTCTAAAAAAAGTTCAGACTTTTTTCAACTCAATAATGAACCCAAGCTCACTTCCAGCTGTGGCCCGGAATCCCATCGTGATGGGTGTCTGTTTGGTCATAACCCTGGCCTTGGCTTCCATATGAATGGGACATGCCCTGCCATCGATGACAATGGCTCGACATGGCGAGATATGGATGTGAGCGAATTTGCAAGTGAGTGGGACTGGACGGTGTTATGTCGTTTTTAAAAATATCAAAACTCAAAAAATTTAGAATTCAAATTTTTTAGAAAAGAAATTATTAGTGGAAGGAATTTTTGAACAAAAATCCAAAATTGATTAACGTTTCTATGGCTGACGACTGACGAGAAAAAAATAAAAACATGCAAAATTGGAAGTTATAAAAATAAAAATTGAATAATTTCTCAATAAAAAACATCAAAATTACCTTTAGAAATAACCCGAAAAAAATATTTTCGGGGTATTTGTTTGTTTTTGCTGTGTATTCGCTGTAGTAACTTCATTAAATTTTCTTTATGAGAGTTAAGAGGAGTAATATCCAGTTAATAATAATGGGATGATAGAATAAAAATGTAAATAAACGGGAGGAAAATATCAATATTTAAATGGGATGTGTGCCAAAAATATTCAAATTATTAAAACAAAATTTCAAATTATTAACTGGATATTCCCATATCAAACATCCCATATCAAACATCCCATATCAAATAGTAATCGCGACCGGTAAGTTACGGTTTTCAAAATCGTGACTGAGAGTGGAGGTTTGGTTACTGGGTAACGATTGCTCAGGTTCCCTCTAATGTTAGCACTTTTTATAAAATATTACTTATTAAGTGACCACTCTCGAAATGTCAACTTCTACCAAAATGTCATCCGCATGCCCATGTGAGCAGAAACCAGAAGTGTCCACTGTCGAAATGTCAACTTCTGTGTCCACTGTCGAACTGCCAACTTCCACCAAAATGTCCGTATGCACATGTGAGCAGCAACCAGTAGCATCGGCAAGCGAGCAACTTTTCACCGGCATTATTATGGTGGTACCTAGATTAAATCTTGAATTTACAAATCACAAGGCTATGTTAGTCAATTAAATATAGGTACGCCCATATTTGTATTTTTTCCATTCACCATCTTTTCCTATTATGTAAGACTCTTCTCTGCATCCCTCTCAAGTGAGTTCTCTTCCGCTGCTGCCGCTAACTGGGTTGAAAAATAAGAGCCCCGGGGTTTTAGTTAATTGAGAAGCTACGCATTTTTCACTCTACAATTTTCAACTAATTATTATTTCCTGTGTTTTAAGTCTAAAATCAATTTTCAGGCTGTTGTTCTATTGGCGATGCCCATGATTTTCTTCTTCACAATCGATGTCTAATTGTTGCCAATTCTGTAGAACGAGACGCGTCGATCAGGACATTTGAATTTATTTTTGAATGCATTTCGCCATTATTTTCCACACCTGCATGACTTTTTATCCCATTTGTCAATCCCACCTCTCATTTGCACATTTCATTCAGTCGTCCTCGACGCATTTTCGCTCCTTAATTTGCCGAGTGATAAAGATTATTAAATACTGCCTTCCTATCTTTTCTTGCAAAAGGTTTCCAACAGGATTCCTTATTATTTTGCATTCATTTCATATTTTGGAACCGGCCTTAAGCCTATTTATTCCCCTTGGGATTCGAACCCGAATCGATCAGACCCAAATATCATTTCTTGTCTCCCTTCTTGGCGCTCCCGAGTCGCACTCTCCCTGTACAAAATAAACAGTAAAGTTGCATAAGCGGAACGAATCCTGACCTTACAACCAATAGCCGTGTAGCCCGATTGTTTAAATTTGTTTTTTCATCTATTTAATATTAAATATGTATCCGAATTATTATTCTTCACAAAATTACCAGCAATATTCAGTTAGTTATCATATTTCGAACCAGAATACAAAACTCCATTCCCAGTCATTATCACAAAATATTCATTCTTACCTTCAGCCACAAAATCATGAACACATACAAATTGCCACAGGCAACCAATCGATCGATCCCCATTCGGTCTATTGGTCAGCCCAACAAACAAATGCAGACATAATATTAAAATTCTCTTTCAGTAATAAATAATATTATAAATTTATGTATGTGTGCATTAGGCGAGGAGCATCCGGTGGGTCAACCGCCATAATGGTCAGCCAAATTTCAAAACCAAGTTAGGGCAAACCTGTAAATGTATAAATATACAGAAAATTATGCCTGATTTTTTTGACCTTTTTAGTTTTTCGAATTTTGACCAAAAATTTGATGTTTTTTCAAATTTTTAAAAAAATTTTATATGAATAACTCGTAAGATTCTTAAAAAATTTCAAGAAATTCGAAAAACTAAAAAGGTCAAAAAATCATTCATAATTTTCTGCATATTTATACATTTTTACAGGTTTTCCCTATTTTGGTTTGAAAAATTTGGCTGACCATTATGGCAGTTGACCCACCGGATGACCCTCGCTTAAAGCACAGCTAAAAATTTATTTGAAATTGATTTTTCTCGAAACTTTTCTCTACATGGGCATTTAGTATTTTGGCTTTTATCATAATTAACCATGCTCTAATTTTCTGTATGGGTGGCGTTTCTTAAAAACCGAATCAGTTGGTGACTGTCCTTCAGTCGAGCATGGACATATTTCAGTCTTAGATAATGGAAAAAACGCGGAATCAATAGTCATTACAATTGAATCCTCTTGGCGCGATTCAGCCCAACACATTTACAAATATGATTGGTTCCGATCAAATCAGACCAATTTTAGCATTTTACGGCTTTAATAAATTGCTCCGAAACTGTAAAAAAATTCGCCTTATGCTCACAACGTGGAAAGGTGTTGAGAACAAAGTCTGGAACTTAAATGGGAAATTTGGCAAAATGCTATGCTAGATTAAAAATTTCTTTAAAAAATAATTAGATTTATTGATTTGAAAAAATTTTTATGGAAAAAATTTCCAGGCTATTTTTTGGCGAATTAAGTATCCTAACATAAACAAGACATAAAGATATAGTATATTTTTCTCTAGTGTAAATTTTTCAAAAATTATATTGAGCAAAGACGCTGAATTTCATGCTGATGGAAATTTATTTATTAAAAGACAATGAATCATCTTGTTTTATCAAAGTTAAATTAATCATTTTATTATCATTTTAAAAAGCTAAGAAAATAGAGGAATAGAATTTATTCAAAGGTGTGGAAGGCTCGGTCATCAGTCCAGCCCTTTTCAACTTCTACACGGCTTCGCTCCCGGAACCCCTCGCGGGCATCCACATAACAACTTACGCCGATGACATCACAGTCTTGGCCAGATCAACAGACTACAAAGTCGCAGGTACTCTCATCATCGACTACCTAAACAACAGTGTGGTCCCGTGGCTGGAGGCCCGACGACTCCGCCTGTCCGCGCCAAAAACAACAGCAACGGTCTTCACGACTGCCACAATTGAACATCGTGCCGACCCGAAAGTCACTATTGGCAACGTCGCCATCAGAACAACCAAGCACCCTAAGATACTGGGTGTCACCTGGGACCCGTCTGTTACCTTCAAGGACCACGCGGCCACCATTCAGCAGAAAATTCGCAAAAGGAACAACGTCCTGAAGGCTCTTGCAGGCTCTTCGTGGGGCAAAGAGAAGGAGGTTCTCTTGACAACATTCAAGGCCATCGGCAGAAGTGTCATCAACTACGCGGCTCCAGTCTGGTCCCCCAACTGGCTGACACGCATTGGACCAACCTTCAGCGCTGCCAAAACTCCGCCATCAGGTCGGCAACGGGTTGCACACTGATGTCGCCGATCGAGCACCTGCATAACGAAAGCCTCTTGCTGCCCGTAAAGGAGCACAACTACATGCTCTGCAAGCAGTTCCTGGCCAAATGCCGGCATCCGTCCCACCCAAACTACCACGCCACAAACAACGTTCAAACACGGCTCATGAAGCAGACGCTTCCGTCCAAGTTTTGGAAGGAAGTCAATCAAGCTCTGCAGGCCGCGGACAACGACCACAACAAATGTAGCACCTCTATCCACACAGCAACAGTCCAGTCTGCCAAGCAGCGACAACGGAGTACTGTGTTGGGCCGGCCACCCCCCACCCATCAGTCCCAGTGAGAAGGAGCTGTCCAGAGCCGCTCGCACCAAGCTGGCGCAACTCCGTTCAGGCTACTCTCCTCTGCTCAACAGCTACATGAAACGACTTGACAGAACAGTCCGTGATGCCTGCCCACTCTGCAACCGATCCCCGCACAATGTTGACCATCTCTTCAAATGCCGAGCGAATCCGACAACTTTGACAACTACAGATCTATGGACAAACCCCAAAGAAGTGGCGAAATTCCTCAAACTGGAGCCCGACCCCAACCAGACATGAAGGATGTGGCTACAACAACAACAACAGCACTTAACATCCCCTATGCTGAATTTCCCCAGATAAAATACCAAAATCTATAAGAACAAAACTTAACCGCTGAATTTTTTGCCCAAAAATAATAAAAATTTATTCATTAAAATTTTCAAATAAAATTTTCTCAAAAAATTCCACAAGACATGGGATTTTTCAATAATTTTCACAACACAACTATGTCCCTATAGATATTTTGTATTTAATATGGGGATGTTTATGCGGGGATATTTTGTAGGGCGCTGTTGTGTCTCTCTTCTGCTAAACAAGACGAGGTGTCCAGAAAATGTTAATTGGCATAGAGGGAATGATCAGAAAATAAATAAATATTAGTTTAAAACAAAGTTTAAAACAAATGACTATTATCCAAATGTAAAATAAAAAATAAAAGCTATATATTGAATAGTAAAAAATATATTCATGAAAATTAAATTATTAATGAGTTTTAGTAAAAAATTAATCATTCTATGGAAAAATTATTTTCATTTAGCAGACATTATTGCAATAAATAGAATGCGAAAAATTCAAGAAGGAAAAACTAAATGGCAAAAAATATATCCCCCCCCCCCCAAAAAAAAAAATGTTTATACCCCGTCTGATAGCCTAAAGGATACTAATGCAAAAACCGCGTCTCGATTCATCCACACTTTGATTTTTTATATTTTTTAAACCTTCAGGCGAAAATGGCCAATTGGCTAATTTTCTATTAAAATGGCCGTATTTTGACTTTTTAACTCGAAAGTTTGAAAAAATCTTAAAAATCAAATCGAGACGCAGTGTTTTGCATTAGCTGTAATATCCTCTAGGCTATTAAATGGAGTATAAATAGCCCGATTTCCTAACCAAAAATCGGTTTTAAACACGAAAAATCTTTTTGGCCATTTTTTAACTAGGCCATTTGCGGGATTTTTTCTCCATTTTTTTGTCATGGATAAAAAATTCTATAAAAAGCAAAATTGTAGAGAACCTATAGAATTATCATTTTTGAAATTTGTAGAATTTTTGCTTAAGTATTTGTCGAGTTATGTTGGTGTGAATACCAAAACGGCTACTTTTATGCAAACACCTAGTTTATTTCTTATATTTTTGATTAAAAAAACAGTTAAAACAGATTGATTATCTATTCCTTTAATAATTCTTTAACTAAAAGAAGAATATTATTTATTTTACTCAATTATTACAAATAAGTACTAAGACAAAAATATTTTATTTTGTTTTCATAATTATAAATCTTTTTAAACCATTTTTGTCATAGTATTTTAATATAGTTTTAAATAATTATATTGTTAAATTAAATCCACAAAATTTATAATCCGCAAAATTATACTTTGATTGTTTTTCGAAGCATATAGCGAAGGCTATGAGATACCAGGGACAAAATCAGAAATTTGATAAAGAGATATTGTTGCTGACATCAGCATTTAATTCTGAATTAAAAAATTTAAATAATTAAATTTACCTATATCTAGGTCAAATTGAATTTTCTTTTGATAACTAAAAAGAACGTTGAGTAACAATTATTATAAATTAACACAAGAATAACGTTTATACAATTAGAAATATAAATCATATAATGAGTCCAAAAATATTTTTTAATTTTTCTTAATTGTATTTATTAATAAAGGTAAATATGTATATGTGTAACAGATACATGGAATTCAGTATTTTCTTCTATTTTTGGGACAAACTGAAGAACAAATGAGGAAAAAATTAATATTTAAAATAATTAAAAATAACAAATAAAATTTTACTTATTTATATTCTAAATTTAAAGAATTTAAAAATTAAGATAAATATATAGAATCTAGACGCCAAGTATAATAAATATAATGATTAACCTAACTAAATATAAAAACACTAATAAATTAGAACATATAGAAATAAGAAAATTTAAGGGGAACTTAATGAGCATTTAAATAAAAACATAGCGCAAAAAGTTATATGAAGATTTTATTATATAAATGTTTTAAATAATTTTTTCATATAAAATAAAATTATATATATTAATAAATCAAGCAAAACAAATTAGTAAAAATATTATGTTTAAGATAAGAACAATCAAAATTGATAAAAGAGAAAAGAAAGGTGTAATATATAAATTTTTAATGATATAATGTATTAATGAGATAATGATATCTGCTCATTTATTATCAGTATATTTAAAATTAGTTTTTGTAAGCTTAATAAAATTAGTTTATATAATTTATTTATTATCAATGGATTAACTGTAAAATGATATTTATATTAATCCTTAAAGGAGCAAATTCAATGCTTTTGTTTAGATATTAAATATATCGAAAGGATGAAATCAATAAAATAATCTCTGGAGATAAGTTTTTTTATAATTAATGAAAAATAGTATTGGTTTAATTGTATTTTCATGAATTAATAAATATAAGATACTTAATTCTGTAAAATCTAAATTAACATGAGTTATGGTAATTGCATTTTAAAAACACTTCTTTTAAAATTGCCGTGAACAAAATCTGTGATTACTGAAATAAGTTCTTTTTTTTAATATTTGGTAGATAAATAACAAAGTTTTTAAAAGATAAAAATTTTTTATTAATAGGAATCCATATTTCTCATTTCTCTATTTTTCATTAAATATTTACTCTAATATATTTTAGAAATATTTGTTATCAAATTTTTACTAAATAATAACAATGAAATATTAATATTTAAAAAATATTAGATTTAAAAAATATCACTATTGTAAATTATTTTTTGTTATAACAAAATAAATTACAGCTATAATAATTATTTTTAAATCCATATATTTTTATTAATTCATAAATGTTAAGAATTTCAAATAGAAATATTGATTAAAAAATTAATTTTATTTTTATAGTAAATTAATTAGATCTTTTTAATTTTTAAAACAAAAATTTAATTAGATAATTTCTATATTTTTTAATATAATTTAAAAATAAAATTATATTTACATATTTTTATATAATATGGCCTGTTATCAAAGGTCCAAATTTATTTTGATATTTAAGTTCGGTTGTTAATGGAAAAGAATTAAATATTTGTTATTATTCGCCTTTATAAATTTTTAATCAAATTTTTTAGTTACAATAATTTTATTCATTTATTATATATTTAAGTAATTTTTATTTTTTGTACAACTTTAAAAATACTATATTTCTTTTTACATTAATATAATTTGCAAAAAAATAATGTATTATATTTTAAAAGTGGTAGTTCATTTTGATGTGGTTGATTTTACTGATGATAATTAAATATACATATATGCCAAATTATAGTATATATTCAACTATTTTATATATCCATTTCAATCTTATTGGATACTTTTAATACAAGGAGACTCAATTATTTTATTTTACATAAAAATTATAAATCTTTTTATATTATTTATTTTAAACACATTGATTTATTTTTTATTATATAGAAAAATATATCTAAAAATTCAAAAAATTTTAAAAAAGAATATTTTATTTATTTTTTAATGTAAAAATTATTTCTTTTTTACTATTTTAATCAATTATCAATTCTAGCAATTCGATAAATAGGATTTACAAATTATTTTATAAATTTATATTAAATATTCAAAACATCGACCCCAGTTTAAATATAGTAAACTGATGTCGATGCATTTAAAATAGTATATTCTTACATTAAAGAAAAGGATTTCAACATCATTTTTCACTAAGCTTATAACTCTGAGACGAATAAAGCCTTAATAAAGGAGATGAGATCAGTTATTTTCAAATTATTTTTAGAGCTATTATCCTTCATGGGAATGCTTGGTAGAAATTATTATTTTTAGATTTTAATTTTTAATAATTTTTATTAAAATTGGGAGAGGAATCGATTAAAATTTAATGTCTTTTATATTTAATGCTTTCAGTATTTGATATAATTTCAATATCAGCAGTTCAGTCATTGAACATAATAAGTACACGCAGCTGAAACGCAAAAATTGGAAACAATTTTTATAGAACTAAAATTTATGAGAAATGTGATTTTCATTTTTTAATTTTTAATTCTTCATGTAATAGAGTAATTGATAAATAAAAAAAATTTTAGTATGAGGATTAAAAGATGATTAATAAAATAATAAAAAAAGTCTAGTTTTTCTTTTATCAGTTTAAATCAAACAAATATCATTTAATAACTTTTCTTATTTATTACAGCTTTGTTCGGTAATATTATATGATTATATATTAGATAATTATGAGAAACAAAAAATTAATTTTTAAAATGAGTTTTATTCATATTTTCTTTCTCTATAAGGTCATCTTTGTGATTATGACCTTATAGAGAAGGAAAAAATTTACAGGCTTAGGATTTTCAAAAATTTTTATAGGCCTAAGAGTTGTCAAAATTTTTGCAGGCCTTGAATTTAAAAAAAATCATAAGCCTTAGTCATTAGAATCAGGAAATTAGACTTGACTCCAAGTCAAAGTCAAAAATGATCAATAGAATTCAAAAAATTTTGAAAATTTTTGAAATTTTGAAAAATCCGAACCCTTTAAGAACTTACCAAAAAATAATAATTTTTTATTTACTGCTCAACTGATCACTGCCCAAATGATCACTGCCCAACTGATAGGATGCCAGAAAATTAACAGGAAGTTTCACACTGATTTCACATTTATTAAAAAATTTTAAACAAAAATTCTATCCATCGTAAATCCTCATCCTATTCAAAAGATCGTAAAAATAGCAAAAAATTGCAAGATTTTATGTTTTTAAGTAAAATCTTATTAAATTTTCAATGCAATTTTTTCGTATTTTTGTTCTTATTTGGAGAGCTATCATTGACCATATTTACGGACTTATATCACGATTTTTGTCCATCATAATTCACATCCAATCAAGAGATAAAAAATAAGAAATAAAATAATATAGAATCTAAATATTTTTAATCAGAATTTTAACATTTTTTTGATTTTATTTTTGTATTTTTTCCTTATTTTAGAGAAATTTCATTTTTTGAATTTTTTTTAAATATTTTTTTATTATCGTGATTTTTGCCCATCATACATATATTTCCAAAAAATTTATGTGATTAAAATTTTGCAAAATAAGTAGTATGTTTTTTCTTTCGCAGCCTCTACAGCCATCCTTCTGATTTTTCTTTCTTCTAATCTATCTACCTATCTGTTGCTTTCTTTTTTATCTCTCTCTTTATCATTCCACCAATCGATTTGTTTGGCATCCGTCCATCCGTCGTGCTCATTTACATTTGTGTCAATTCATTTTCCCATATCATCATCATCCTTCATTACAAAAATAATGGTTCATAAAAAGGTTCATCTAACATTTAATAAATCCATATAAAACCCATATAAATATTTTTTAAATTACTAATAAACAAACAAAAAATTAAATATAAATTGAACACAACAATTATGATAAAAAGATCAGAAAAAAATAATTTTTATTTTAAAAGAGAACAAAAAAATAAATACCTGATATCACAAAGATATATTAAAATGGTTAATTTAAATGAAAATATTAATTCTTTGCTTAAATCTTCAACTTAGAAAAAATATTTTAAATAATAATTTATAGTTAAATAGATTAAATATGCACAATTTCCAAATTTATTCGACAAAAATTCCTTTAAAAATTAATTTTGAATAAAAATAGTATGTTAAATAATTCAAAGAATAAATAATATATTTATAAAATAGGATAAAATATATGTCTTGAAAAATATATATAGTCCATATGTATAAAATAATAAAATCAATTTATGCTTAATGATTAAATAAACTTTAAAATAATTACGAAAGATTTTAAAAATAAATAAAAAAAAATTTGGATTAAAATAGCGCAGATTTCTATTTTAAAATGATTTCGAAAATTGTTTAAATTAATTTTAAATGGACGATATTTAAAAGATTTTCTATTTAATTATATATATATGATGATAAAAAATATTCAAGTATGAAATTAGTATGCAATTAAACTTAAGAAAAAATTATCAAAAAAATCAATTTTATTAATTTGAATTTGATTTCGTATCTCAAGAGAAATTGGGTGCGATATTGGAATAAAAGACGTTGGCAGTGTAAATGTTCCGATGAAGTTGATTAGGAAGAATCAAAATTTATGACTAATTATAAAAAATTTTTAATAAATAAAAATATCAAAATATAAATAATCTTTTTTCTTTTATAAATTAAATAATTTATTATAAAATTGTAATGCATTGATTAAAAAGAGGAATAATCAGAAAAGAATTCCTCACCAATCAATTAATATATACCTAATACCTATAACAATTTTAAAAATTAAAAATAACAAAATATTAAATATTTCTAATATTATAATATAAAAATAATCAGGAATTGTAAAATTTAAAATAAATTGTATACAATACAAGTTTAAAATCAACCAAAAAATTTCTTTCATTTATTTATTTTTTAATTATATAAAAATTACTTTTTCAAAATAAAAAATAAATCTTAAAATTTTTTAAATAATCGAAAGAATCAATAATCCCCAAAAAAATAAAATATTATATAATAAGTTGATTGATTGAAACTTAAAAACATTGGCGAAATCAATGTCTGATCACATCAATTAAAGTAGACGTGGAATATAATAAATAAATCAAAATTTATAAGAAAAATCTATAAATCATCAAATAAAATTATTAAGAATAGTAATTTCCATGTTAGAAATATAATATTTTAAACAAAATAAAAAGCAAAATGAATAAAATTTTATTTTAAAACTAATTTAAATTACCTATATAAATATTAAACAATTTTATTAGAACTAACTCTAAATAATTCGAAAATAACTAGTTCTTTTTTTAAAAGATTATAAATTTTATTATTATAGAACTTTTACAAATTAAACAAGGTCTAAAATTCAATTACCGTATTTTCTCTATTTTTACGGTATACCGTTAAATTTTTCAACCCCGGCCGAAAGGTACCGTTAAAATAGAAGGTACCGTTAAATTAGAGGGGTACCGTAAATTTTTCAACCTCCTCCGGTCAACCCATCCTGTGATATATGAAGAATTTTTTAAATAAATTTTGTAAAATTTTATCAAATTTTTATATAAATTTCCTTTTTTCCATAATAATTGCCTGGATCCAACCTTTTCTTAATAAAAAAATGGTCGATCATAATCTTCCAGATGTATTTTATAGTCAATTTAAACTAATTTTAGGTATTTTTCCTAAAATAAGGGGCCCTCTTTTTTTCAATATCCCTCTAGGGTGCCCCTTATTTTAGAGATGCCCCTTATTTTTTTCAACGGTTATTTGGGTCTATGCTTCCTCACAAATTCTCCACGTTTCAATTGTCCGTTATTCATTTTTTCATATCTTTCACAGAAACCTTGTATCGATTCTTCAAAAAAAACAGGGGTCAGAAATTTTTAAACACTTTTATAATTTTTTTTCAGTGCTTCGAAAGCGAACAAATTTGAAATGAAACAAATGATATAAAAATTATATAATAAGAAAAGAATAAATGGCAAAATCTTCGGATGGAAATTACCATTAAATTACGTAGAGTACCGTTAAAATAGAGGGTACCGTTAAAATAGAGTGTACCGTTAAATTAGAGGTGTACCGTTAAATTTTTCAACCTGGACCGAAGGGTACCGCTAAATTAGAGAGTACCATAAAAATAGAGAAAATACGGTATCCTTAATATGGTACTTATGTGCAAATAAAAAATTGATGATCTTTAATAATATCCACGTATATTTGAATGAAATAATCTATTAATTAAAATTCTAAATAAAATTTAGTTTAATTAAAATATTAAAATTTTAAAATTGACAGATTAATATATAAAAATTATATGGGATTATAACAAGAGATGCGGATTTTATTAAAATTATTCGATTAGACAACTTTAAAAATACTATATTTCTTTTTACATTAATATAATTTGCAAAAAAATAATGTATTATATTTTAAAAGTGGTAGTTCATTTTGATGTGGTTGATTTTACTGATGATAATTAAATATACATATATGCCAAATTATAGTATATATTCAACTATTTTATATATCCATTTCAATCTTATTGGATACTTTTAATACAAGGAGACTCAATTATTTTATTTTACATAAAAATTATAAATCTTTTTATATTATTTATTTTAAACACATTGATTTATTTTTTATTATATAGAAAAATATATCTAAAAATTCAAAAAATTTTAAAAAAGAATATTTTATTTATTTTTTAATGTAAAAATTATTTCTTTTTTACTATTTTAATCAATTATCAATTCTAGCAATTCGATAAATAGGATTTACAAATTATTTTATAAATTTATATTAAATATTCAAAACATCGACCCCAGTTTAAATATAGTAAACTGATGTCGATGCATTTAAAATAGTATATTCTTACATTAAAGAAAAGGATTTCAACATCATTTTTCACTAAGCTTATAACTCTGAGACGAATAAAGCCTTAATAAAGGAGATGAGATCAGTTATTTTCAAATTATTTTTAGAGCTATTATCCTTCATGGGAATGCTTGGTAGAAATTATTATTTTTAGATTTTAATTTTTAATAATTTTTATTAAAATTGGGAGAGGAATCGATTAAAATTTAATGTCTTTTATATTTAATGCTTTCAGTATTTGATATAATTTCAATATCAGCAGTTCAGTCATTGAACATAATAAGTACACGCAGCTGAAACGCAAAAATTGGAAACAATTTTTATAGAACTAAAATTTATGAGAAATGTGATTTTCATTTTTTAATTTTTAATTCTTCATGTAATAGAGTAATTGATAAATAAAAAAAATTTTAGTATGAGGATTAAAAGATGATTAATAAAATAATAAAAAAAGTCTAGTTTTTCTTTTATCAGTTTAAATCAAACAAATATCATTTAATAACTTTTCTTATTTATTACAGCTTTGTTCGGTAATATTATATGATTATATATTAGATAATTATGAGAAACAAAAAATTAATTTTTAAAATGAGTTTTATTCATATTTTCTTTCTCTATAAGGTCATCTTTNGTATTTTTCCTAAAATAAGGGGCCCTCTTTTTTTCAATATCCCTCTAGGGTGCCCCTTATTTTAGAGATGCCCCTTATTTTTTTCAACGGTTATTTGGGTCTATGCTTCCTCACAAATTCTCCACGTTTCAATTGTCCGTTATTCATTTTTTCATATCTTTCACAGAAACCTTGTATCGATTCTTCAAAAAAAACAGGGGTCAGAAATTTTTAAACACTTTTATAATTTTTTTTCAGTGCTTCGAAAGCGAACAAATTTGAAATGAAACAAATGATATAAAAATTATATAATAAGAAAAGAATAAATGGCAAAATCTTCGGATGGAAATTACCATTAAATTACGTAGAGTACCGTTAAAATAGAGGGTACCGTTAAAATAGAGTGTACCGTTAAATTAGAGGTGTACCGTTAAATTTTTCAACCTGGACCGAAGGGTACCGCTAAATTAGAGAGTACCATAAAAATAGAGAAAATACGGTATCCTTAATATGGTACTTATGTGCAAATAAAAAATTGATGATCTTTAATAATATCCACGTATATTTGAATGAAATAATCTATTAATTAAAATTCTAAATAAAATTTAGTTTAATTAAAATATTAAAATTTTAAAATTGACAGATTAATATATAAAAATTATATGGGATTATAACAAGAGATGCGGATTTTATTAAAATTATTCGATTAGAGGATTTTTTGAACAGAATTAGAGATTGCTTATTATATGTATGGAATAGTCAGAAAGAAATCCAGATTTCGAAGATCCATATGATCTTTTAACAATTAAATTACGAATTTGGAGATATACAGTATAAAATTTATTAAAAATAAAAAAATCAAATAATTATATAAGAGATAATTTAAAAAAAATACTTTAGAAAATTGAAATTTTATAAATTTAAAACCATTTGAAAATTTGAAAATCATTATATAAATTAAAAAAATAAAAATTAAATCAATTTATAATTTTACTAAAAGAGGAGAAGCCTAATTAAAAAAGATATTGAATAATATTTTAAAATGCATGAAAATTATTTCAAATTTTTGATAATAGTATTGAAAAATAAAATTGAAAAAAATAAATAAATTATTTCTATAACCATTGAAACAATCAAGAAAAATTAAGAATAAATTGAAATAAATTGCATATTTTGTAAAAAAATTAGTATGAAAAATTGAAAGCAATTTTATTTTTAGAAACAAAAAAGAGAGGATTATTCAAAAAAAATTTTACTTATTATAAAGCAATTTAAAATGTCCATTGATTATTTGATAGATTAAATTATTGCTATATTAAACATTTAAAATTATTTTTAATATTCATAATAAATAATATTTTAATTAAAAAATTATTAACCAAAAACAATGTTAATAATGAATTTTTAAATATTCCCTAACTATTTTTCATTATCGGATTTTAATTGTTTAACAGAATCGACTACTTTATTTTAGCTCAATTTTTTATATTGATTTGGTGCATCGTTAATGTTTTTAAATATTGGGGTTGGGAAGCTTTCAATTAATGGAAAATGTTGGTAGGAGGATATTTTCTTTTTTCATATATTCTTTTTAATTAATTATTTTAATACATAATGGAAATGCTACACAAAAATTAATGAAAAGAAATTTTTTGAAAAGAAAGTATATAAAAATTAGAAATCACGATAAAATGGATTAGACATCGATATCACACAATAAATAATTTTTATCAATAAAAAATTTAAAATATTATTTATTTAAATTTCAAATATTCATTTTTAAAAAGAGAAATCTGAAAAGTAAGCTGATGAAAAAATATTATATTTATTAAAATCGAACAATATATTCAAATACTCAAATATTTTGTAACATTGATTAAAATGATTTTTAAAATGATGATCGTAATTTATGATAATAAAAAAATTAAAATAATTGTACTATTATAATAAATAAGTCAGCAATAGTGTAACAACTACAATAATTTATTTTTTTATTTCTTCCTAGAAATTACACTATAATTGACTTCAATTATTGGTCCATGGACATAAAGCCGGTGACGGAATTTTAAAATTTTCTTTTTTAAAAAACAGAAAATTTGAAAAATCACTTAAAAAATCAATTAGTAATTTGAGTTATTTGAATTATTCAAACCTTTCTTTTTTTAAATAAATATATAAAAATTCCAACAGTTTATAAAAACAATAACAACAAAAAAGATGTGCTTGAAATTAAGTAACCGCAGAAAAATTGGAAGCTTCCGTCTCCTCCGGACATTTAAAAATTTTCTTTTCAACTAAACAATAACTTTGGCTCAATCCCTCGAAAAATATATATATCATCAAAAGAAATCCAGCAAAGGAAGAAAAGAACAGAAAACACAATAGAAAAGACCATAAGAAAACACGCAAATCCTTCCTAACGGTCACCGACCGTTAGGAATTATAAAGAAGGATAATTATGCTTTTTTGAAAATTTAAACAAATCAATATTTAAATAAAATTCAGTGTGAATTTTTAAATCTTAAATACTTTAATTTCTGTCAACAAAAAAATTTCTCACAATAAAATCATAATCACAACAATTATATGATTTATTTGTAAATTAAAAATACATAGATTTATTAAATACATTTTTACAACTATTTTTTATTAAATTACTTTTTAATTAATCAAATCTTGTAAAAAATAAATACAAATAATTTAATGTCAAAAATATATGCAACAATTTTGTAAGAAAATATTGCTTATTATTATTGGCATTTTTTATTTAAATAATTATTAATTATATCTAAATAATATTTAATTTTTTATCAATAATACATTTCCATAATTAATGATGGTAATTAAAAAACTATAAATAAAATCAAACAATAATGAATTTATCCATGATGTAAACTTAAAATTAATTAACATTTATAAATAAAAAATATTTTATATACTATCCAAAATTAATAGATAAAGAAAACCAACAATACAAAAAATGTAAAAATTTAAGTTTATTTAAAATTAACTAAAAATAATTGAATAAGAGAGTTCATTTCCCAATACAAATTTAATATCCAATAATTTAACCGAAATTTCGTGAATGATTTTTTATGGTAACTGTATCATGCGTTCCTTATAAATCTGAATTTATCTAGATTACGGTTATTTTATTTATTTTTCAATAGATAAAATAATTTGATTATAATTGATTTTTTCCAAGAAAAAATTAAAAATAATTTATCCATCATTTGTTCTTTTAAACTCAATGTATATATTTTTAGATAATTAACAATATTATTATATATAATTTTATATATTTTTTGCTTATAATAGTAAAAGAATTCTTTTGAATCCCAATCCGGGACAAATTTGGCCTTTTTTTAATTTTAAAATTTATATTTTTGCTCGTTCATTTTTTAAATAATAAATTTTTTTAACTATATAATTGATAATATTGAATTAATTTTCAGATGCTATTTATTGAAGTGAATAAATACCTAATTACCTATTTTATCCAATGGATGAATCGTTCCAAAATACAAGAGAAGAACTTATTTACAAGATGAAACACAACCCATATATTTAACCAACTTATCATTGTTACCCAATTAATTAAAAAGATTAAGTATATAACATATAACATGTAGTTAATTATCATTCCCATATTATTATTTTATATCATTTTACATATTTTTTTATTTTACATCATTTAAAATTAAAAAAAAAACTTACAAATGAAAATTTTAAACGATTTAATTTTTATATTTTTTACATTTTTTGCATATGTTTTAAAAAATTAACCAAGAATAACTCAAAAAAGAATAAATTATGTATATTATTTTATTATATAAAATATTATATTAATTATTGTAATATAATTAGATATTTTCTCCCTCAGATTTATTAAAAAATAACATTTATTGAATATTGTAAAATTATTTTATTCTTTATTTTTAACAATATTTTTTAATTTAGCTTTTTTTGAAATGTGGCTATGTAATTCTCATTTTTTTCAAAATTTCTGTCAAAGTTGAAAAAAAAGATTGTTCATATATTTATCAAAAGTTTCAGACAATGCAAAGATAAAAAATTTTTTGAATTTATATAATTTTCATGATGTTATCAAAACAAATATCTTGCTATAATGGTAAGTTTTTTAAAGTAAATATAACAAATGACGGAAGTTAATTTAAAATAAAATTTTTTTTTCATTTTATTTAAAAAATATTAATATTATCCATTTTTTATTTCATCTCATATGAAATTAAAAAATGCTTTCATCATTTTGGTATAAATTTTTTATTATTTATCTTACAAATATATTGTATAAGAAATATATATTTTTATATAATCAGTCTATTAAACATCATTTTTATTTATATAATCAATAGATAGATTGTCATTGGTGATTAGCTCTAAAATTATTTATTTAAGTTTTTTAAATGTAATGAAAAACTTCTATCAATTAAAATTTATTTTTATAGTTTCCTATAATTTATCTGCATAGATCATTTTATCGTTCTGAAATACTCTTTTATAAATTTTTAGATTGAATCTCATTATGTAAATTGAATCCTGATCCTGTACAATGGTTAAGAATTCCACCTACAACTAAATAAATTTAATAATTCAAATTATTTTGAAAAAGATATAATTTTTGAATTATTTTATGCGACGTATTACAGATTGTCCTAAATAGATAAACTTTGCTTTTTTAAGATATTATGAAATTAATATTCATTATTATAATTAAATCAGTATATTCTTCTATTATTTATTAAACCAAATGCCATTTAATAAGTTGTTTTTTACTTTTAACCTTTTTTCTCATTTTTTTATTAAATAAATAATAGTAATCAAAAGATATTATCAATATTTTATTTAAATTGAAAATGACGTTTTTTATTGATAATTTCATTTGACAATTTAGATTTTATATATAGTCAAATATTTTATATTTATTAAGGAATTAATTTTTAAATAATATTTTCTTTATTTTTTCCATCATTTAATAATAATTTTAGTCAAATTTTTTTATTTATTTTATATTTTATGAAAAAATAATTTATTTTTTTAAGCTGTATACTTATTATTTTCGATTTTTATTATCGAAAATTTTTTATTAGCTTTTTTAAATTAAATTTTGTTGAATTATTTTTTAACTTATTTTATCATTTTTATATATGAATATATCAATTGATATCTATAGAATAATTTATTGTAAATATTCCTTTTTTCTTTTATTTATTGTAAAAATTTCAAAAATTGTCCTTTTTCTAGAAAAATCATTTTTTAGATTAACCTTTAAAGAATTTGATGCATTTGAATAATTTTTGTAAATAAAATTTTAAAAAATTATAAAATAATATTTTCTCTGCATAGATACATATTGTTTCAAAGATTATAAATTTAAAATTTTTCATTGGATTTTCAGTCTGATGAAATTTATTAGATTCATATAAATAAAAGTTATTTATTCGTTAATAAAAAATTTTTTGTAAATATTTTTGGAAAATTACAGCCCCGTTTCTCCTTATTACTAATGGTGGATTTGTTTGGTTTTGGTGAATAAAATAATGGTGATGAACGGACAATCTCTATGAGAAATTGCTCTTTGGCTCAATAAATCGATTAAAGGGGATGCGTCGCAGAAATATTTTTTATGATGGGTTCAAATGCGAGGGGCAACATCATTTTGAAGAAAAAAGTTATCAGCACAAATTCAAAAAACCATGAAATTTTTTTTATTTTTTGAAAAAGCGTATTAAAAGGAAAAAATAAGAAAAATTATTAGAAATGGGAGAAGAATTACCGTAAGACAAAATTCCGATTCGTTCAATTCAAGATTAATAAAATTCCTTTTTAAATAAACAAATAATTAATACTAGATTAAAATATTTAAAAAATGCATAAAAATAAATTATTATGATATTTAACAGCTAAGTCGAATATTAATTAAAATATAAAAAAGTGGATATTATAAGACTGAATAAACGCTTTCGTAGTATAGAAAGATCTAACTGCTAAATTCAAGACTCTTGGCACGCTTATATGCCCAAAAAATTTGTTTAATGAATTAGCCAAAAAATAAATTACAATTTATTAAAAAAAATTAAAATTGAATTTTTTCAGTTATTTAAATAAAACACAAAAATATGAATTTCAATTTAAAATTATAACAAGAATTTCTTGGTTATCCATTAAGAAAAGATAATTAATGAATCGATCAAAATATAATAATAATATGTCAATTTTATAATTTAATTTTAATTTATTTGAAAATAGATAAAAATTAAAGGAAAAAATCCATATAATTATTAAATTCAAGTTGTATGTTTAGTAGAAAAATAATAAAATTAATTAAAACATATACTTATGAAAGAATCCATATTTAAGTATCCTCCAAAGAAAGGGAACTATATTCTCTTAGTAAATTTATTTCTAATTCTGAGATAAAAAATGTTCTTAAATTGAAAAAATTTGATAGGTTAGAAAAATTATTAATTATATTAAAAATAATATCAACAATTCATAAACAATTTTAATTTACTTAAAATAATATCAACAATTCATAAACAATTTTAATTTACTTAAAAATTATTAGGATTATCTTTAGAATTCAAAAAATGAACCATTAGATGGATTGATTAATGGGCACTTGCTTGCAATGAAGATCCAGATTGCGATGCGTTTTTAAATGTATGAAACAACAGATCTCAACTAAAGAATCAAATAATTAGCCATAGGGAACTGGATGAAATCTTTAACCTAGGGTGTGCGTAAATTTTTTTAATAGCATAAATTTTTTAATCTAAATATGTAAATAATTTAAATTTTTAAATATAAATTAAGGATCATTTTGAAGAATTATGAAATATTTCTGCGTAATATTCTTGCGTCAATATACTTTAAAATTCTGATAATAAGTAAATCAATCCGACTAAAAAATCCTTTAAATCATAATGTAGGGAAGGACAACAGGAATTAGATGAGGAAGAGCAGCTGGAACTGGAAGAACTGCAATGGCAATTGATGCCGCTTTGCTGATACACGATGAAGAGCAAACCAGGGATACCAATAACGTTATCGCAAAAAAAAAAACAAAAAGAATTTATTAACTTCAACAAATTTGCAATAAATTAACAAGAAAAATTTTTAAATAATAAAAATTTATAAGAATTTTTAAAGAATTGATGAATGTTTTTTATTTACAAATTAAAAATATAATATAATATTTAGCTAAATTATATTATTTAAAATTAAAATTTTCAAATTTATTTAGATTATTTAATTAAAAATGTTAACTACTTTCTGGATATATTTTTAATTATATCTTTCATATTTACTTCAAATAAAGTCAAATAAGTAATAGTAGTTCAAGAGGCATAATGATGTTAAAATATAAAAAAATAAATGAAATAAAAAAATTTTATTTTTAAAGAATAATGCGTAAAAATATTTTTCATTGGATTTCGAATTTTTAAAAATTTAAATTATTCATAATTGTTATTATAAGGAAATATTTTAATAGCAATTAATAAAGAATATTTCAATGAATTCGATAAAAAATAACTAAATTAAATACCTTCTGCCTATTATATACATACTTTTTTGCCTTGCTATTTAAATTCAATTCAATAACTATTTAATTTTTATTTACATAAAATTAAAGAATCATTTTATATAATTTTATTTTATAAATAATTTCTTAGATTCATAATATTAGATTTTTTATTTATATTAAATATTAATGAAAGTTCTTTTTAGTAGGTTCATTTTCTATTAAAAGGATGATGATTAAATTTATATAAAGAAAGAATTATGACAAAAAATAATTTCAAAAAAAATGTTTTACTGCATATGAATTGATATAAATATAGAATGAAAAAGGGATACATGTCCTGTTTTGTCCTCCTTTCTGTTTCTCTCGGATGAGCCAAATTTCTTCGTCAACAAACCTGGACAAACTTGACTTTGACCTCAGTAAAATCATCAACCCGACTGGAGCATGGAGCTTCAACGATTGAGCCAACTACCTATTAGGAGCTGAAAACGACACCGAGACTAATAACGAACAACAACAAGAGACCAGAAACAACGATCCACTAGTTTATTCGAAGAAGATAAATAACAAAAATAATAAAAATATATAAGGAATTGCTAAAGATAAATTATTAAGATGAAAATTATAACTTCATGAATATATTCAAATTTTATTTTATTTCGAATAATAATTGTTCTTTTTTAATTAAAAGTTACATATTTTCTTCAGTAAATAAAATAGTAAATAAATAACCGAAGAAATAAAAATATTAGCCAGCAAATATCAGCCATAATTAATGTATATAGCAAATGTAAAAGATAAAAATTAAGTTGTACTAAAAAAATTAAAACAATAATTTAACAATCGATAAAAAATATATAATAAAAGAAATAAAATAAGAAATCTATCTAGATAGTTGTAGCTAATCTTAATCTCTTCCTCCATTTAGGAATGGACATTTAATTAGTAAAATAATAAAAAAAGAAAATTTGATATAGATTATCTAATTGATAGTGATAGTAGAAAAAAAGAATAAATAGAATTTATTCGAAATTTTAAAAGAAGATCTAATTATGAATTGTTCATTTTTTCGTCTCACACCCGATATGGATTTGCCTGCGTACATCTAATTTTGCCTAAATAATTTTATAATTAAACAATTAATTATCCATCAATTAAAATTGAACAATTAAAAAGTAAACTAAAATAATATTTACTAATAATTAAAAAAATAGATAATTTGAGTGAATTAGTAAAAATTAAATCTAGAAAATGATTTTGCCTAGTAGCAAATATAATTTGTTTTGGCTCGGATTTAATTATCAATCTTCTATTTACATTTTATGATCTACATTCTCTATTTTCCATAAATTGAGCTATAGGTATTTTGCCGTTTTTTATTAAAATTTTTAAGCGAAAATATGATGAAAATCATAATTTTAAAAAATTTTAAAACATTTTCTAAGCAACTTCTCTTCGTTAAATCGTTTCTGATATGTTATTAATAAATTTTTTAAAGGGATTTTTTATTTCCCCAAACCACAAAATATTTCTTCAGTTTTTTATACATATTTTTTTATTTTTGGATGTGTTTTTGTAGGAAGCACTAATAATTATCCATCATTTTGAATTGCATTTTAAAGGAATTTTTTCTACGACCAAATCCATTTTATCGATTTTCTGGGCTGATGTCCCATTCATTATCATTTTGCACACAGTCCTACCATTTAATAATAATATAATCCATAATTATTTATACAAATATTTCGTAATATGTAAATAAAAAACAGCAAGAATTGTTTAATATATTATATCCTATATTATAAATTTAATTTTTGAAACATCCATTCATACAAATTTATAAAATATAATCATAAAATAACACATGAAATTAGTAAGTAAATTGTCTTTAAAAACAGTTAAATTTATTATTAAAATAAATATATTCTGTTCATAAACCTTTTATAATTCGCTTAAAAATGGTTTTATTAAAAATTAAAATATATTAGCTGAAGCTATAAAAATATAAAAGTAATTTAAAATTTTAGACACATAAGCATATTCATTTGAGCAACAAAAAATAAATATTAAAATATAATACATTTCAAATTTCAAAAATCTTAGCTTAATCAATAATATAAAAAAATTTTTATTCATGATTTTAATTTCTTTTATTTTTTTTCTTAAACTTTGGGGTTCAAATTATTCCCCTCCCCCACAATTAACCCTAGTGTTGTAATTTAGTCGAGAGTCACAATCACCCACAATTGTTCGCTGCTCTGTTAGACCAAAAGGAGATAAACATTTGTTATATGATATACAAAATATTATTAAATTTATAATTTTAATTAAAATTTGGAAAGATGTTAAATTAGATAAATATTATTAAAAATTAACTTATGTTTATTTTGATAATATTTTTATAATAAAAAGTAATTATTTTAAAAATGGTCTTTTCAACAGTAAAAAACCAAATTTAAAATCAAATTAGTAAACGTCTTTGTTTACAGATCAACAATATTATGTATTTAAAAAATCTTTTTAAAATTGTGCAATACCAAAAACAGTAAAATAATTTAGAAAATTAAATCCTACGACAAAAAAATATATAAGCTTTTAAATCACAATTGGTAAAACCTTCTACAAAACCATTTTAAAAAGGCTCAGAATGGGAATTGCAGAATTAACTAATTTTTAATTTTTATTAAATAATATGAATTTTTTTAATAAGTAATATTATATAAAATGATATATCTATAATGATAATACTTATAAAAAATTGCAAAAATATTATGGAATATAATAAATTAATAAAAGTATTCTCCCAATAAAATTTTTATAAAAGCGATAATTATGAAAGTTTATGTAGATAAAATTAAATTTATTAAATTTTGACAAAATTATAAATAATTTTTAATTCAGATTTAAGAATAATTTAAATAATATAAAAATAAAACATTTTTCCTATAAAGAATTCTATATAACAATGGCAAATTATCGCCTATGCTCCAACAATTGAAGAATATTACTCACTTTCACCTCAAAATGTGCTCACTTTCACCTAAAATTTAGATAGAATTCAATTTATAATAAATCAAATAGTTCAAAAAGACTTATAATTGTAACTAATCCACCATCCACGCCAAAAATGAAACAATGCACCATCTAATGCAATTAATAATAAATAAGATTTTTAAATAATTAATTAAAAAAAGAATTAATAGTTAGAAAATATTACATATTACATTATATAGTCAATTAGAAAAATTAAAAAATTCTTTACACTAAATCCCCCTATAATTTCATATTCGTTGAGCAATATGTAAATATAAATAATGATTGATTATATAAACACAATTCCATTAATTGAGTTCATAAAAAATTAATTTTTTATTGTAGGAAAGATTTAAAAATTTGTTAGTGTAAAATATTAATATTAATTATTAAATAAAATTTTTAAAGATTTTTACATTGTAATTTTTAAAGATAATATTCTTATTCAAAAAGTGAATAAATTAAAATTCAATTGAATGTTAAAATAAAAAATATTTTTTTAAATAATTTAATAGAAGAATATTTAAGTAGAAGTATAATATAAATATGTTCATTAATCGTAAATAATAATAAAAATTTAATTAGAAAGAATCAATTACTGATATATACATATTTAAAAATAATAATCAATACATATTAAAAATAATGAATATACAAATAATTAAACTAATATTAGGAAAACAGAACTAATAATGATAAAAAAATTTATTATAAAATATTTATAAATTATTTTATCGATAAACAAATGAAAATACAATATGAAATACCTTAGTTTTTGTTGGGTATTGGGTTAGGATTTGAATTGTTTTCAAAACGATTGTTTCTGGCGCCAATTACCCCATTTGATTTGTGACCTTTCCCTACCCGCTTCGTATATAAATTCCTTCCCTTCTCCCCATATGACTCACTTTCCATTATTCACATATTTTGGTATCTATTCTGACCAATAAATATTCTTTATTATTCTATTACTATTTGGAACTTATTCGTAATTCGAATATATTATTTTATTTTATTCTACTGTTGGTATTTGGCTTTTTGAGAGCAAATACACAACAAATTTGGCGCAGTCAGCAACGGGATCAGAGGACTGTCGGCAAAATTTGGACATTCGACAGAGGTCTGAAAAAATTGGGTTTTCCCTTTCAAAAGCAGGAAATTTTGATATCGCCGTTCATCGAAAAGCTCTACATTTCATCGCGTCATCCGCACAGCTTATTGGAAATTTGCTGTTAATCCGATCGATTTTCTTGCGCTACTGTTGAGTGTCTAGGCGACATTCAACAGTTCAACAAAAGCGCACGCTCTAGCCCCCTGTCTAGGCGACAGAGAGAGTTTTGCTAGGTGCAAACAGGGCATAAAGAGCGCGGCATTGATCAACCTGATCCAAAGATGGAGGATCAAATGAAGCAGTTGATGGCGGTGATTAAGCAGCAGGGAGCCGCAATTCAGCAGTTGATGCAGCAGCAGAGCAGCCAGCAAGGCTCAAGCTCAGAGTTGGCAAGTGCTGCAGCGCTCGCGTCATCGCTCGATTCCCGCATCGGAAAATTCGCATATGACCCGGACAGCGGCTTCACCTTCGAGCATTGGTACAAGCGGTACGGGAAGTTCATTGAAAAGGACGGGAAGGACCTAGAGGATGCGACTAAAGTCCGTTTGCTGGTCGGGAAGTTGAACGATCCCGAGTATGCACGGTTTGCCGACAGCATCCTACCAAGGGTCCCGGAGGAGCTCAAGTTCAAGGACGTTGTCAAGTGACTCAAATCACTTTTTGGAGATTCCCGCTCACTTTTCGTCCGCCGATTTGAGTGTTTTAAGCTGAAACAAGCCAACGGACAGGAAGTCGCCGAATTTGTCTCGAAGGTCAATGCAGCATGCGAGAATGCAGATTTGGATTTGTCGAAGGAGACTCTGAAATGCCTGATCATGGTTGCTGGGTTGCAAGACGAGCACCATGACCTTCGACAGCGATGCTTGCAGTTGCTTGAAGAGTCGCGTAAGCGAAATGAAGATCTGACGCTGGAAAAGTTGGGTGAAGAATGCAGGACGTTCATGCTGATTCGGGACAGTGCAAAGTCGTTGGCACAGCCCAGTAAGGCCCATATGGAGGCGAATGCAGTCCGTGCACACCCACAGCAATGGAAGGAACGGCATGTAAAGGGAAGAAAAGCGCATAAGCCGGAACCGAAGGACAATGAATCGGTTCGGAGTGATTCATCTGATGAAGAATGTGCCGCATGTGGACGAGCTGGACACACCATTCGGAAATGTAAGCATCGATTTTCTACATGCTACAGGTGTCAGCAGAAGGGCCACCTCGCAAATATGTGCCAGGAACTGAAAGAAAAGACCAGGACGGCGAATCAGAAATCTTCGCGGGTCATAGACACAGTTCAAGTGAGCGCACATTGCCTGGTAGCGGACATAGGAAATTCGGATTGGTGGACATTGCCGGTCACCATAAATGGTGTTGATGTCAACATGAAGGTTGACACAGGTGCGCAAGTTGCTGTTTTGAGTTCGGAGACATGGAACAGGCTCATGAGACCGAAGCTGATGTATCCGGAAGTGGACATCAAGGATTGTAACGGCAAGCGCATGAAAATTCGGGGCAAGATGGAGTGCTTTGTGAAAGTTGGGGAGCAATCGCCCAAGAAGCTCGTGGCTTATGTGAGCGAGGGAAATTGCCATGATTTGTTAGGCATCCCATGGATTCGGGCATTGAATGTTCTCCATGGAATGGATTGGGAAGACGCACACTCCGAAGAAGGCCCAGAACAGATCAGTTCGGTTTATTCAGCGACCAATCGCGGCAATGAACGCCGTAGAGATTCAGCATTTGGAGATGGCTATTCATCCAACCGAAATTCGTATCCGGAATTATTCCACGCTGGCGATTCGGTCGAAGTGTTGAATTTCCGCCAAGGGCGAGTGCATTGGCTGCAAGGATCGGTCATCCGGCGTTTAGGTAAGTCCCACAGGTACCAAGTGCGCGTGCCGGAGCTGAAGGCTGTGATCACGCGGTGGGCAAAGCGGATGCGATATTCATTCGGCGAACCACGGTCAACCGATTTCGTCCGATTGGGTCAGGCGTACTAGAGCCGGATGGGCCCGAAAAGCCGTGGAAGGACTTCATTTAAAGGGGGAGATGTTGGGTATTGGGTTAGGATTTGAATTGTTTTCAAAACGATTGTTTCTGGCGCCAATTACCCCATTTGATTTGTGACCTTTCCCTACCCGCTTCGTATATAAATTCCTTCCCTTCTCCCCATATGACTCACTTCCCATTATTCACATATTTTGGTATCTATTCTGACCAATAAATATTCTTTATTATTCTATTACTATTTGGAACTTATTCGTAATTCGAATATATTATTTTATTTTATTCTACTGTTGGTATTTGGCTTTTTGAGAGCAAATACACAACAGTTTTCTTAAATATTAAATAAGTAATTTAAAATTTCCCTATTTTTTATTATTGAATGTATTCAATTTTAATATTATTAAGGTTATCCTATCAATTAGCAAGTAAAAAGGATTGAATAAATTAAATATTTTCTAATTAATTCATAAAATAACAACTAATATCTCTGATTTGGTAGTTGGCATGATTCCTATATAAAATGCCGTCCATATAGGTATTCAATTAATGTTGAATAAAAAGGATTATTTTTTAAGAAATTTGATATTTTTAAAAAATATTAAATAATATTAAGGGGAATAACACAGAAGGGACTCATGGAACGTGCTACCAACATAGCGCTAGACTAAAAGTCCTATCGATGAATGCTCAATAAATAAAAACAAATTATTTTTCCAAATTTCTAATGAATATATTAATTTATATATCTCTTTTTTTAATTAATACAAAAAATATAAAGAAATTGAAGTAAAAGTCTAAAAAACCATTTAATAAGAAAATAAAAAATTAATAAAAAAATATTTGTAAGTTAAATTTAATTTTTATTCCTCCAAAACAATAAAATTGGTAAAAAATATTAATACACTAATTTAATTTATTTTACATTCCTCCAAGTTTGATTAATTGTCAGAATTTTAATTTTATTCATCTTAGAATAACTTAAAATTAAGATAATATTTATAAATATTCTTTTGATCATTGTTTTAAATAAAAATTATTTTTATTAGAAAGAACATCAAAAAATAATTTTGTAATAACGGCCTGATAAGTGATTCAAATATATTGTTCATTCGTATTTGTTTGGCATTTTTGTTCCTATTCGCCATTGTTTTGTATGCTTGTATTGGTTTTCCCTCTTTCTTCCTTTCCTCTCCTTCACGCCTGAATGTATATAAGCTAATGATTTTCCCTCATTCTTTGCAGTTGGTTATCTCCCCAGCTCGCCATTGTCTATTGTCTCTTGTATTCAATAAACATTTCTCGGGTTCGGAGTTCACTTTGGCGGTTGTCCTTACTCCACAACTTATTATTCTTCATCGGGCATTGGTTGTCCCATATTTTCTTCAAATTAATACTTGGTAGCAGCGGATGGTTGGTTAGCTATACAGGCTACGACCGATCCTAAATCAAAACAACAAAAAGCTTATTTGGAGTTGTTGGATATGTGACATGATAACATGATTCTTCTTGTGATGATATTTCCATTGTTCACTATGTATTTTCTTCTCCCTATCTTATTGGTTGCTTATCACGCCTTCTATATAAGCAAGGCATTTCTCACTGTCATTGCTCATTCTTCGCTCATTCTTTCCTCCTTCCTCACTTCCTATCCTTGTTCCTTTATTCTATTGTCATCAATAAATATTATCCTTCATTGTGTCTCTTGGCATCTTACGACGACCCAAGGATACAACAATTGGCGCAGTCAGCAGACATTCTCAAGGAGCAACATCAAAGACAGGGACTATTCAGCGCAACTTCAATCAAGGATTATTCGAAGCAAATGGCACCAAGCAAGGATCAAACCATTAAGCGCCTGACGCAGATGCTGGAGCAACAGGCACAAGAAATGCGCGATCAGCAAGAAGAGATGCCCAAGCAAGCTCAAGAAATGCGTGATCAGCAAGCTGTGGTGGCTCAACTTCTGGAACTTCAGCAACGAGCTCAACAACCACAAGTGCAGCAGACAAGTGCAGTGGTGGCTCAGAGTGCTCAGCATGCAACTATTGCCTCTTTGCTCGACAACCGCATCGGAAAGTTCGTCTACGACGCAGAATGCGGCAGCACATTCAATGCCTGGTACCAACGGTACGGCAAATTCTTGGAGGAAGATGGTAAGGACTTGGATTCCGCAACGAAAGTGCGTCTACTCGTCAGCAAATTGTGTGATGAGGACTATTCCAATTTCGCAGACAGTATCCAACCGAAGCGTCCTGATGATTTGACATTTGAAGAAGCCGTTTAGCAACTGAAGGAATTATTCGACGACACACGCTCAGTGTTCGTCCGTCAATACGAGTGCTTCAAGCTGAAACAGAAGGCCAATCAAGATGTCATGGCAATATTCAATCAAGTCAATGCAGCATGCGAAAATGCCGGATTCTCAGCGTGTTGCAAAGAACAGCTGAAATGTCTTATTCTGATTATAAAAAATCAATTAATTATTAAATCATTTTTTGAAATTAAATATGCAATATAGAGTAAATCCTTCAAAATATAATAATTTATGTTTAACAGTTTTCAATATTTCAATAAATATTTTATTCTGAATTTTAAATAGTTTTTAATAATAAATATTTAAAATCTTTTAAATAATGCTCTTCTGCGATCTCACTTTTATGAAAAACCTGAAAATATATAATAAAATTAAAAATAATGTTAAAAAATAAATTGATTCTTAGATAAATTTTCATTTTTGATTAATTTTTGGTAAATTTCTTATTATAACTAAAATTATATTGCTTACTAATATAATTCGAAAAAATTACGCATAATTATATATATATTTTTTAAATATTTTTGTTTCGAATAAATTAAAAAATATATTTGTTTTTATTTCTTAAACAATAGTTTTCTGATTATTTTAAATATTATTTTATTCCTTGATATATTGGACAAGTTTGGTTTTTTTTCTTGTGGATGTTTCGTTATTTGTAATGTATAATGTTCAACTGCTGATTTTGTGAGATTGTTTCCTATCTGTCCTTCACCACTCATCGTTCTAAGTCCTAACCACAAATCGGTCCCCACGATCAACTGCTTTGTTCCGCGAGAGAAAAGTAATTAAGAAAAAAATCAAAAGAAATAGCAATTGATGAATAAAGAAAACGAAAGAGATGATTAGAGAAAAGGGTGTTAGGTCGTTTGCCAAAAAGTGCAAATTGAATAATAGTATGCAACATAATATCCCCGATGACAAAATGACACCTGTAAAAAATAACCATTCAAAATATTTTTAAATTTTTAAAATAATTAAAAACATAATATACAAGCTGGAAAATTGTAATTTTTATAATATATTACTTTTATAGTTTTATAAAAAGAATTTTAAAAAAACATATTTTCAAAATATATAATAATTTTTGCGCTTTTCATTTTTAAATCCAAATTTTTCTAATATAAATTTTTAATTTAAAAGGCTTTTGAATGGTTATTTTTTACAGGTGTCATTTTGTCATCGGGGATATTATGTTGCATGCCATTATTCCATTTGCACTTTTTGGCAAACGCCCATCTTTGCACTTTTGGCAAACGACTCAGCACGGAGAATAGTTAAACTGAATAAAACCATGCTGACTTGTGAGTCATCTCACAAAAAGTATCAAAATGGATTTTGATTGAAATATTAGTGCTAAAATGTATTATGAACATTAAATAAAAATAAGAAAGATTATTTTGTTTCTTACCTAATTTATTTGCTCTTATCTAAAATTATTTTGTTTCTTTCTAATTTATTATTTTTTATTTCTTCAACCATAATTTTATTTTTTACTTCTTCATCCAAAATTTTTGGCGAATTTTTACATCTTACGACGTTAATATAATTAACTTAACATCAGCTGGATGAATAAATTTTGTGCTTCCTTCAGGAATAAGTTATATTAAAATATTAAAATAAATAATTTTAATTTAAATAATCTTTTTTAATTTAGATTTTATGGTTGATTTTAGCTATAAATAAATGAATTGAAATTATAAAAGTAAATTATTTTTCAGTTTAATTTGTTTTAGATTCGTAGTTTTAAATAAATTGTTTTTATTAAATAATCGAAATAGTTAAATATTTGTAATTTTTATCAATTTAAATAGACCCATTTTATTATTCTTTCATTTTTTAAATTTTTAAATATCAATTATTTCTTTATATCTACTATTTTACAAATTTATCAATTTTTTATCATCTTTACCAAATTACTTCCTTTAATTATAATTTAACTCACTTTATACAATATAATGAACAATTTTTGTTTTATTTTTTTATTTTTGAATTTTGATGTATTTAAATAATAAATATTTTATATGTAAAACAATTAAAATTTAACATCTAATGAAATCCTTATGCGAACGAACTCAAACTATTCTGGATAACGGTTTTATTTATTTTTTAGAGAAAAAAGAATTTTTTATTGAATTTATTTTCATATATATTAAATAATTCGTTTCTGTTTTTAGGCGAAAAACATAGAATATATTAAATCAAACATAGAATATATTAAATCAAAAAAACATAGAATATATTAAAATTAAATTGCGTTGAAATAATTTTAAAATGCAATTAAGATTGAATACTGATTGGGTATAGGCTAAAATATTTAATGAGCTACACTCTTATTATTGAAGACTAAATTAAATTAAATTATTTGAAATGATTTTAGAAAGTTTAATATTTATTACTTTTAATTTTTCAAATTATTTAATTTTTTATTTAAATCAATTTATTAAAATCAAATATTCTTCTAAATTTATAGTTTCTGATAAATATTTATTGTAAAAAACTAATTTTAAATAAAAATATAGTTCTATTTAAATAAAATAGAGTTCTATTATATCAATAGTTATTAGTAGCATAAAATTTTTAATTCGTTAAGAAGATAATAAATTATTTATTAATTATTATTTATTTTATACTACTTTTAAATTAACATACTCGAATATATTATATTTTTTCGTGGTTAATATATTATTTTACATTTAATTTTGCTTAATTTATTATTTTACATTTAATTTATTTAATTTATATATTTTTTTTATTTTAAACTTTAATAACAATACAAATAAGAAAATCCACGCTACCTTTTCGGTGCTGGCTCATGTGCTTTTGTCACACATTGACATTATAAATCTGATTATTACTTGTTTTATTTTTCTATTTATATTTTTTTAAAAATCTGGATTAAGAGATATTCATGATATAAGTTTTAATAACTTTTTTTCTATGTTGTATAAGTCTATTTAAATTTATATTTAGAAGATAAATTCTTATATCTTTTTATTAATATATAAATTCTTATATCTTTTTATTAATATATTCCCATTTTGTTATTATAAATATTAGTTTTAACCTTTCGTTATTTAAATGAAATGGTTAATTTTCAAGCATATAAAGATGCTAGTTAAATTATAGATATTTTTAATATTTTCAATGCAGTGGAAACCATTTAATAGCTACTCGTAAAAAAATAGCTTAATAGATCAGATAATGATGACTATTAAATATTTCTAGAATAATGTGTAATTTCAGAAAATCATATTTTGAATATTGTACATTAAAGTTAAAGATAAAAAATTATTTCTTTGGCATCGTTAATGTTTTTATGAGCAAAAGAGGTTGAGCTTTTTATTAACATACGGTAAAATATTGGTTCCAAATATATAAATATCCCAATTAATAAAATAAAAATTTATTTACTCTTCTCTTTGATAAATACAAGTAAAAAATTATATAGTGTGATTTTATGTAATAATTTATTATTTTGTAATAATTTACATACCGTCGATGGAAATTCATGGCTAATGTTTATTCTGAGGTGTGATAATAAAATCCTAAAATATATTAAAATAGAATATTTATTAAAAATTATTAAATTCTCATCGATCAGTTGAGATAAAATAAATTGAACCCATAAAATAATAAAAAATATATAATCGAAAAATCGAACAAATTTAGTAAAAACAATTATATAATTTTTTTAAATATATTATAATTTTATTTAATGTTATATGTTTTTTTCAAAAATATTAAATATTGCTATACAATAATCTTCTAATTTTATAAAAAATTAAAATATAATGTAAATTTATAAAATGGTCATTTTTAATTAAAATCTGTATTTTTATAATATATTATAATATATTATTCACTGGAAATCAATTTCTTTATATTAATAAATTTATTTATATTTTTTGAATAGTAATATATAATTTAAAGTAATAATTTATAATTCATTTATTTAAATTTTTTATTTTTTATAGATAATTGCTTAAAAAATTTTATGATTGCCATGTTTTTTTTGTTAAAATAGAACTTTCAATATATAATAATATCAGTATAATTATTTAATTAGTTTTTTTTATAATATCATCATATTTTAATTTTTATTATTGAAAAGGTTTTTAGCTATTACATTTATAAAAAGGCAATGCAAATTCATATGATTTTTATTAATTGCGCCAAATGTCCTGAAAAAACAATTAACAATTATTGAATTAACCTATTTATGTTATCTTAACAAGTTGAAAGGTATTCAATGTTTTTTAATTGGTTTCTTAAATCTTATAATAATTAATATTTTTTCAATTGATAAATTTTTCATTATTTAATATATATAACCAAATATATAACCATTATTTTTCGCCATTTTATTTTATTTCAGTGAAGTTTTATTTTATTTCAGTTCAGTTTTACTCTGATTGTTTTTAAAAAAGCTTTAAAGAAGGTTAATAAAAATTAAACATTTTGATATTTATTTCACGAGAATATAAAATGCATTTAAAATATTAAAAATATATTTCTGGATATTTTATATTTTTAAAAATTGTCTTATATAATTTTACTTTATTACAAGTAAATGAAATGGAAATTAAAATTTTTCTAATTTATTATCGTCATTATTACATAAATTTTTATTATAATATTTACTATGGAGAGAGTTAAAACGTTAATAGTGTATTATTTAATGGCAAATTTTGCGCAAATGTATTCATTAGAATTAATTACTATAGTGGTGCAACAAACTGGAAGTCATTAATAAATACTTGTGAACTTCGATTATTTATTTATTTTTTTTGTAACTTCGATTTTTTATTCCCCCCCCCCCAACTTTCTGTCCGTCTTCAGCATCGATATTTATTCATCAGCGGCGTGGAACAGAAAAATGGAAAAAATAATTTTTGTATTAATTCAAAAAATACTTTTGTGAAATTGAAGACTACATCTATTTAATTTATTTTT
>LDKF01000030.1:77827-164804 GCA_001026735.1 Rotylenchulus reniformis
GATTATTTATTTATTTTTTTTGTAACTTCGATTTTTTATTCCCCCCCCCCAACTTTCTGTCCGTCTTCAGCATCGATATTTATTCATCAGCGGCGTGGAACAGAAAAATGGAAAAAATAATTTTTGTATTAATTCAAAAAATACTTTTGTGAAATTGAAGACTACATCTATTTAATTTATTTTTATTATTTTATATGTTGTTTTTTCGAGATTGGGGTTATTTTTATTCTGAAAATTGGTTATTTGGTCCACTTAGAATAATAATTTGTAAGTTATTATAGAGTTCATTTGATGAATTATTTAATTTTATATTTTTTATTATCAATAGTCGAAATATTTAATTTTTTTAATTTTGATAAATTCAGATTTAAGAATAATTTAAAAGGAAATCTACTAAAAGAACAGAGTAAGTTTTAAGTAAAGTGTATTTTCGAAATCATAGGTAAGTAAAAAAGTTCATTTTTTTGATAAATATCTGTTATCCTTTCTATGAATTATGATTTCTTCCAATATTAACTTGATTTTTTGTATAATAGGTATCTTATTAAATATTAATTTGATTTTTTATTTACTTCAGAATTTGAAATAGTTATTTTGGCTAGTGTAATAAATAAGCTATAACTAATTGCAATAATTTAGTTAAAATAATTTCTTCTACTATTTTATTCTTTTTATTTTGATGTTTAATAATATATTATAAATTTTTGAAATATATTTGTTGACATCTCGTTTTAATTGAATCATTACGAATAATTAATTAATTAATTATAATTAAAAGTTAAATTAATATTTTTCATTAATTTCTTTAAAATATATTTTAAAATCTTTGCAACATTAATTAATTAATTTATTATTTTTGTAAGAATATTTAACTCATTTATATTACTGATTATGTAACTTTTATATGAAAATATTACCAAACCTACCTATTTATTATTTTAACATTCAAGCGGATTCTTATTTGTCCTTAAATTTTTTTAATAAATTTCAAATACATTATAATTTTAAAAAATTCATGATTGCTTAATTTTAAAATTTATACATATTATATATTTTTTTAATATTTTCATAATTATTCGAATGTTTTTTATAACTAATTCATGCTCATTTATTATTTTTTCATTCGTTGTAAATCCAAAGGAATCTGCTGATTCAAATTTAAAATGAATTATCGCCGTTCAGTTAAATATTTTATTTAAAAATTTATGAATTTAATTTACTTAATAATTAATAATTCATATTCCTTAAAATTTTAAATTTTTCTTTTGACTCAATTACTTTTTTTTATTAAAAATCACTTCCATTCCTGCAGTTTGTCAGAATTCGTAGACCATTGTATGGTCACTTCGAGGTATTGTGCTAAATCATAAATTTTATTTAAGATGCTAATGTTTTCGCAATAATTTTAATACCATAATTCTTTTGCACTTAAATCCTTCTGACTAAATATTTTTCCCTTTCGTCATTTTTATAATATAAATTTGTCATTTTCATTTATTAAATTGATTTTTCTCAATTTTATTTAAATGTATTTTTAATTTTAATTTTTGTTTTTTATCTTTCAAGGATTTAAGTTATTGATGTATTTAATTTTAATCAGTCTATTTTTCGACGATTTTTGTTCTCAATTTTTCTCAAAAATAATTTATACTTATATATCGTAAAAAATTATTTCCATTTTTAATCAAGGATTAGCAATATTTTTCTAATTTAAGTATTTAAAGAAAAATTATTTGAAACATATTTTTTTATAAAATTATTTATTTATATTTATTTCTACTTATTACTACAATTCGGAATAAGTTTTTTATTATTTAATGGTTAATTCTTTTTGGTTCGTAAAACATTGAAATGAGTCCGAATTTTCATGTATTTATTTTTCTTCTTGAAAATTTCTTCACAGCTACTTTGTAATTCGTATCTTTGTTGGCTTCTGCTTCTCGCTACAACAGATGTAAGGTATTTCTCAAAAATTTGATTTTTTTTATCTGAATTGCGAAAAAATAAAGAGAAGATAAAAAGTATGGAATGTAAAATTCTGCTCAACTCTTCTTTTTATACTTTTGACCCAGTATAGTTGAAAAATTTTTTTCTTTTGAGTGGCCAATGTATTAGTGGTTTTTTCAACACCCTAGTACCTAGTTTTTCTAGTACCATGTGATCTGATTTGTCCGGAAACCATGCACATGTTTGTTGACATCATGGCCGAGCAAATTGAGCTGTTCCTGGGTCAGACACAACTTGGGCACGAACACACAATGCTCAGGCGCAACAATGGAATATTCGAGGTAGTCACACATCATGCACCTATATATTAAAGATATTTATTTCGGAAAAATCAATTAGATTTTTTTTGAAAATTGAATTTTAATCACGTACATATATTGTAAAAAATAGAAAGGGAGAAATAACATTTCAGAAATCGTACCTTATGATATACCTATATTTGATTTTTCATGATTTTGCATAAAACGATTATATGTAGTTTAGGGTGCTGTGTCGTTTGTAAAAAAATGAAATTAAGGGCGTTTGTAAAAAATCGGCAATTAAGCGTAATGCCCTGTAAAAACTTTTTTGTTAGACCAGTTAGGTAGACCAAAAGTATAAAAACAAAAATGTGCAGAATTTTATTCTCTATCTGCTGTTATTTTTATTTTTTCGAAATTCGGCCAAAAATTGGAAATTTTCCCGAAATAACGAAAAATATAGTTTTTAGGGGATATTTCAAACTTTTTGGCCGAATTTTGAATAAATAAAAATATCATTCGAATCAGCGTAAAATTCTGCACAACTTTGTCTTTTATACTTTTTGTCTAACAAGTCTAACAAAAAGTTTTTACAGGGCATTACGATGAATTGCCAATTTTTTACAAACGCCCTTAATTGCATTTTTTTAAAAACAACCCAGCACGGTAGTTTAGTATTCACACTCCTCTTCAATTTAGAAAAATTTTCCCATAAAATCATCTAAATAAGACATCCTTTGAGGTAATTTTTGACGCTAATTCCGATTATGACGTCATTTGACGTAATGTATCATCTGCTGACGTCACTTTTATCGATGTTGTCAATTTGTTTTGAAATTCAATTTTATGCATTCAATTTTATGCATTAATAGATTTTTAATTGTATTTGGATTTTTTTTATTTTAAAATATTATAATTTTAATATAATAAATATTGCAAAATTCATAATTTGTCTTTTTTATTCAAATATATTTAATAGAATTTTATCTAATAATATTTTCACTTCTGATAAAAAATTATTCATTTTTAATATAATTTACAAGAATTAGTTTTTGTTCATTTCTCGAATTGCATGGGATCGAAAGCCCATTAAAACAAAAAGCGAGCAAAGATCCCTCCTTTCTTAACCGGGCTTGGGACCGGCTTTTTCACAAAATTTTGAAGATAATTTTTGTTTTGATCTCTCAGTTTTAATAATTATTTAAATTTTTATATATTGTATTATAATTATCTTTGAATTAATTTTACTTTTTTATTATTTAATTATAATAATTATTTTTCGTTTTTATCTAAGAAAATTTTGGCTATGCATTTGTTTTTTAATATATAATTATCATCAATTATATTCAAAAATTATAAATTTAACAAAATGTATGTATTATTATTTATTGTAAAACGAGATATTTGACAGATTTGCAATTTATAATTTCTAAAATAAAATAATGAGTAAATATTCCTAATTAAATAATCTTTATAAATAAAATTTAAAACAATTTTTAGCATATTATTAAATAAAAAGGTTATATGTCATTGATAATATGTATTTAATTATTAAAATTGGTTCAAGTTCAAAAATTTTTAAAATATTTTATTTTTAGTGGTAAATTAGTTTGTGGTAGAACTTTGTAGTATTAATTTGTAGTTATTAACTTAATGCAAATCGTACTGCACTTTATTGAGCATCCGATGGATATCAGGCTAAGATTAAAATTGATAATAATTACAATTATATGCATTTCAATTTATCTAAGATGAATTATATGCTAATAAGATTTAATTGTTGATTAATATTTCTTATCTTAAGATGAAAAGTTTTTAAAAAGGTTTATATAGAGTGGAATTATAAACATTTTTTATATTCTACATCATAATTTATAAGAATGATGTGTTAGAATTAATTGGAAATTTTCATCGTTAGAACTTAAATTTTGAATGTACCATATTATAAGACTTATTTAATGAATTTAATAAATTTTATTTAATCGTAATTTCATTAAATTTTTTGTTATCTTTATGTTTAAAATTGCTAAGTTCATTTAAATATTACAATTTCTGTTAACTAAAATTTTAATTTTTTCCTTATTTTTGCTTTAAAATTTTAATATACTATTCAAAATGGTTTATTAATGGTATTTCGATTCGATTTATTTGAAGAATATCATTTTTTGAAAAATAAAATATTAATTTTTGGTTCAATTATTATACTAATTATAATTTGCTTTTTAGTAAATTTCGATTCGATTTAATTTTATTTGCTTTTAGTTTTTAGTATTCAATACTATTAGTTAATAGGATTTTCCACGTGCTATGTCGTTTCAGCCTAAAGTGCAAAAATGGGCGTTTCAGCCTAAAGTGCAAAATAAAATAACAGTCCCAGAAAACTTTTTTGTTAGACCCGTTAGACCGAAAGTATAAAAAGCAAAAATGTGTAAAATTTTATTCTCTATCTGCTGGTATTTTTATTTTTTCGAAATTCGGCCAAAAAGTTCCATATATCCCATAAAAATCCTATTTTTCGGTATTGTGGGAAAAATTCGAACTTTTTGGCCGAATTTCGTAAAAATAAAAATACCAGCAGATAGAGAATAAAATTCTACACATTTTTGCTTTTTATACTTTTGGTCTAACGGGTCTAACAAAAAAGTTTTCTGGGACTGTTATTTTATTTTGCACTTTAGGCTGAAACGCCCATTTTTGCACTTTTGGCTGAAATGACTCAGCACGGATTTTTTCCATTGCTATATGAATAGTTCAAAATTATTCTAAATTTTTATAAAACCAACTTTCAATATTGAACTTAATATTAATTTTAATTAATTTTTAGTTATTTTTCCCCGAATAATATCATCATTTTGGGACATTGTATGTTTTGAATGTTTTTGAATCGTTCATTGAACTTTTTCTTATTTTTTAAAAATTTAGTTAAATTTCACATAGTTACTTAGAATTTATTTAAAGATTTCTGATACAAAAAGTTATTAAGATTTTTGTTTTAGATTTACTTAATAATATGGACATTTTATTTAGTTTTTTGTGAGTCTATTATTGATAAATAATTGCTCCTTTATTTGGTATAATGTTATGCAGAAATATTAGATGAAGGTGAAGTGAACAAAAGGAATTTGTGTGGGGGAGAACGATCAATGGATGGTCGGAACAAAAATTTATGAAGTACGGATGGGCAAGAAGGTTTAAATGGCAAAGAGAGAGCAAAAAAGCAGAGAAAAATCAATGAGAAAAAGATGAAGACATAAATGAACTCAAAGGGTGATGACGAATAGAAGAGTGATAAATTGAAGAAAAATGAAAGTGATGGAAAATTGTAACAGCAAATTGATGGTTTGGTAATAGATCGATGGTGGTGATTAAGGCCGTGATTTATCTGCACAAAAATTTCCAAAATACGAGCATAAATATTCATCAAATAGTAATAAATAATGCCTAAAAAGGACAAAATATTATAATTTTTTTACAAAAATTACTTAAAATTTAAAAATTTTTGTCTAAAAAAATATTAATCTATTTAAATCTTTTTTAAAAATTTACTTATTTTTGCATATTTTATATAATGTATTTTCAAATTAAATAAAATATAAAAAACAATTTTTTCTAACAAGAATGAAAAATGCCCTTCCTATGAACATGAAAAATAGAAATATAATTAAAGAATTTCGCGATACTAAGTAAATTAATCTTTTAAAAAATGTTAGCCATATATTTATATTATGCATTATTAATGCATTTTAAATAATTAAGAAAAAATCGAAAATAAATTTATTGAATTTTAATATTAATAAACTTGTCATACTTTATATATGCTATAATTTCTTAAGCTCTCTTAAATTATATTAAAATTTTTCTTTTTCCTATACATAGATGTAGAAAGATGTTAAGAAAAAGATGTTAGATGTTAAGAAAAAAATTGAAAATAAATTCATTGAATTTTAATATTAATAAACTTGTCATACTTTATATATGCTATAATTTCTTAAGCTCTCTTAAATTATATTAAAATTTTTCTTTTTCCTATACATAGATGTAGAAATTTAAAATATTTTTATTAAAAAAATTTATAATGCTAATATTCTTCTTGATAATCGTATCAATTCTTGATTGTTTTGAGTTTTTTAGGACAAATCAAATTAGTTATTATTACTGCTTTACATATTAATTAATATTTAAATATAAAAAATATTATAATATGTTTATTCAAATAAAATTATTTAATATTCATTTTATTATCAAAAACTGTTTCTTTACAATATTTTAAATTATTTGCTGTTTAATTTTGAAATCATTTAAGTAAATGTCCCGTAGCTGAATGTAGAGGTATTCTAGAGACTTTGATTGAAAATTGTCGATTTAGCAATCAATATATTTCATTTATTTATTTATCATAGTTAAATTCATTAAGAATACAGGCGGCTGGCCTCCTTACTTGCTTATACTTTTATATCACAAGAAAAAGATTTTAATTTCTATAAAATTGTATTCTAAATTATAATTAAGCTCATTAAGTCAAAATATATCCCTTATTATATTTTGAAAAATAAATTATCAAATATTTTATTCTACTTTAGACTATTGTGATGTACATTATCAAATATTAATCTTTGTTGAAATAATTAAATAAATTATAGCAAAAAATAATAAAATAAATAAGTACAAATAATTTATTTTTTATTATTTTTCATTGTTTATAATTTTCAAAAAAATGTACATGAATGTCAATGCTTAACATTAGTAGAAAAATATATGTATATTGTTGTAATAATAAATTAGTGTATTTAATATTATAATTACAATGAAAATTAATTATGGTCGTTATTAAAAAAAAGGTATTTATAAATAATAAAAATCAAAGAAAAAATACCCTTTACTTTTCTAACATAAATCGTTGTGATATATGCTTATATAATCTGGAAGTTATTTAATAAAAATTATTTTAAGTATAATGCTTCTTCATTGAAATAAAATAAATTTCATTTATTTATTTTTTAGTATCTGATATTTTTTATTAATTATTTTAAATTTCAATAGTATTATTAAAATTTAAAAATTGGACTATTTTCTTGGATGTAGTTTTAATTTTTAATATTAAAATATTTATTTACTCGAAAACTAGAAATCTTGAAATTTATTTTTATGATTTATAATGTTAGAAAAAAAGATGAAACTATTTCCTTATTTATAATAGAATGAATTTATAATAGTAATATTTATTTCTATTATTTTTAATAATGTTATTAAATAATTAATCTATTTCATATAATTTTTTGAATGTATTGTCTAAATTTCATCTTTTTTATTTTAATCTTTTCTTAGATTAGGAAGAATAATAATAAATTTTATTTATAAAAAAGCAATTATTTAAAAAGGTGGATCACAAAGGTCACCAATTTGTTCTGCCGAAGAATCAAGCAGAACAGAATATAGATCCATTTTATTGATATCAAAAAAACAAAAACAAATTGATAAGCTATCATAAATTCATCTTTGAAGATAGTAGTCCAATCGGATTGATCTTTTTATACGCGAGTACTTATTTAAAAAGAATTTATATTGAACATTTAAATGAATTATTTATAGATAAATAATTTTGCGCATTATTTTTTATTATTTTTAAAATTTAAATTTAGCTTTTAATCAATTTTAAAATATTATTCTGCATTTATTAAACCTTTACAAACTTGATTTGTTATTTTTATTATTTATTTAATTCCTTATTTCTTAATTTTTATATAGATAATATTTGTTTATAATGATTTTTAAAATAATATTTTTACATTTTTTCAGTCCATTTTTTTAGTCCGTCATTTTTTTACCATTATTATGTCATTAACTGCGTTTTTTATTATTTAAAAAATTCCAAATTTATAATAATTAAAAATAAAACTTATTGAAATAAATTTCTTTTTTTTCTTTAACATTATTTTTATTTTTTAACAACATCGATGGTAAAATATTCATCATGCCATATCAAACATCTTTAGCGATTATCATATTTCCGGACTTCGCAATTTCATCATGCTTTTTCATCTAAGGATGATATCGTCATCCTCTTCTGGCAGTTCCGGTCCCGGCCCTTCATGTTCGCTCGGATTTGCCGATTTCGATGATGATACGTAACGCTTTCCACGTTGGATAGTCGGAACACCACCAGAACCCGGTTTTGGAGAGCAGGCAATTCCGGCATCAATTTGGAAGAATACCAGCAGGACCACCAGGAAGCAAAGTATGCGCATTTGTAAATAATTTGGTTTAAAATGCAAAAATTGTAAAAGCTAAACCGGTGCTTTAGGGGAAATCTAAAATAATAATTTTATCAGATAAGAGGTTCTAGGATTTTAAAAATTTTCTAACGGCCACAATTGGGCTACCGTCATTTTCATTTTTAATACTGATGAATTACTTATAAAAATTATAAGGGAAAAGAATATCGTCTAAGATTTCAAAAAATTTCTTCAGCAGTTCTTATGAAAAAAAGGATTAATTCAGTAAAAATCAGGCCAAATCATTCAAAGGCAATTTATGCAAAATTTTAATTTTTATTTAGAGATAAAATTTAAAAAAAACTTTGAAAAATTATGATGGCTGCTAAGCTTAGAAAAAAGTTTATATTTTATTGCAAAATTTTGGTTTTTTGGGGAAATGACTTCGCATCGAAAAATGATTCGTAATGCATTGACGAAGCTCCTATGATTTGATATCTTTTTTTAACCGAGAAGTTAATTTATGCATTTTATTCATTTTGATCATTCTGGAGAGGCCAAGGATCAATTGCTCTGTGATCTGCATATGGAAAGGGGCCAAAAATGATATCATTTTTTATCAAAAATTATTCTGAATAGTCCAAGGAACGAGAAAGAAATGAAAATTATTCTGGAGCGAAAATTCGAGAATAAGGTTATCTATTTTATCATTATGGGCATTTGAGTTTTCCCAATCAATTTTCGGCCCATTAAAATCTCCTGTTATAATGCAATGGCCTTTTATTTTATCCGAAATAAACTTAAATGCCTTTTTACTGCATGTGAGAGAACAGTTTGGTGGCCTGTAAATACAAATAACATTTATACTTTTGTCTAATTATAATTTTAAATGTATAATTTGGCATTGATATTTGGTCCCTAGTAAAATAGTTTCATGTGGAATATCATTAGATATAAAAATAGCACAACCTACTCCTTTTTATTCTCTCTAGTAGCTAAAATTATATCATATTTGTATTCTATGTTAAGTTCACCAATAATTGTATTATTTTCATTGAGCCATGTTTCTGTGATAATAACTATTTTTGGGTTAAAAAGATATTTTTGTGAATGAATTCTTTTTGCAAATTGTGATTCAATCATCCGTATAAATAAAAAATACCTACTAGTGAATAAAATTGCAACAAAAAGGTTAGCGTTTTGTTAAAAAATTTTTATCAACTTATTTTTTTCATAACTATTTAAGTAGCGAATTTATCTCGTAAAACCAAAAACTTTTTTTAACTATTCTAGACCAAAACCATAAGACAAAAAGGTGCGAATTTTATTCTCTCTCTATTGATATTTTTAATTTTTTTGAAATTCTGTATTTTCCTTAGGAAAGGGGGTCTAATTTTCAAAATTTTGAAAGTTTCGCCGGCACAGTAAATTATATTAATGCAAATTCTATTATTGCTAACTGATTGATTTAGTTTCAAAATCATAGAAGTTCCAACCTTTTTGAAAAATAATTTATGATATTAAATTTTTTATTTGATTTGTAAATATCATTCTTTTAAAGTGATATGATTGTATGAATATAAATAAAAAGCAATAAAGTGAAAATATGGAAAATAAAATAGGGAAAATAATTTTTTATCTTTTGCAATCGGTTTTTAAATCAATATTTATTATTTAAATTTTTTTATATACTATGAATTCTGATGTGATTCTTGTGGTATTTTGTGATTTTATATTATAGCTGATTATTGTCATAGTTAATTAATTTTTGTATCTAATATTTATCAAGAAATAGCATGTTATAAATTTATTTTTTTTAAATCTTTTTATCATATTTATGATAAACGATTTTTTCTTTAAAATAATTAGATTTAATGAAAATATTTTAATACATATGGTTCTAATTTCTTATTTAAAATCAGTATGATGAAATTTTTTATATTTTCACAACTATAATGAATTTAATAATAATGTTCATTAAATATATAAAAAATTTAAATTGATTCAATTGTATATTAATAAATATTATAATTCTATAATTTCCTGAACTATTTTTAATGATAAATTATTAAATGATTAAATATAATTGTATGTGTACGCAAATTCTTGCTATAAAAAAGTAATCTTTCAAAAAAAGGATGCATTTTTAAAAAAGGTGTTTAAAAATTAATTGTAAATAATTTTAAGTTTTATAGGACTACTCTCTTATTTAAAATTACCGAAAAATTTAAAGCTCAATTTAATTTTTATAAATAAGTTTTTTAAATTTATTTTTTATTATATATTCAACTTTATTAATAATATATTTTGGGATTAAGACATTATTTTTTAACACATAAATATTTTTATTATTATTACTATTAGATATTACGAGCACTATGTGCATCCAACTAATAGTGAAGTTGTTCATGATGGTGTCGGATTCTCTTATGAATGCCTTGATGAATTCATTCTTTATTATTTATAATTTTTCGTTAATAATACAATAGTTAATTTAAAAATATAGCCATTATTAAAATTTTAATGACAAAAAATATTATTATTCGGTTTCAAAATAAATACCATTTTATTTAATAGTCTAAATTAATTGAAATATTCAATTCTAGATCATATAATATTTAATTAATTCCTTTTCATTTATTATGTTTTAACTATGTTTGGTCAATTAATTTTCTTATATTCATAATAATTATTAAAATATAAAGTAAATATCCATGGAGTGATTAAAACACAATTTTCATAATATTTAATTGATTGACTCACAATCAATAGTATTTGAGCAAATTCAAACCTCTTAAAAGGGTTATTTAAAATAAATATAGATTTGTGAAAAAAGATTAAAAAATATACTTCTATTTTAATTTTATTAGTGACGAAGCATGCAACCGTCAGTTTGTTTGTCTACGGCGCTAGATGATTTTTTCAACTTACACTTTAAAAATAATATGTCATTAAATGGATGTGAAAAACAATTTGATATGCCCAGCCGTTCGGTTAGGTGTTCAAAAAACATTTCTACAAAGTAGTATATTTTGTGTTTCAAAAAATTAACTAAGTTTGATCTGTTTTATAAGAATTTTTTAAATAAAAAGTTAATTTTATTCCGTGATTAAGAATATATTTATGAAAAATTTTTTAAATTTATAAAATTTTTAGTTTATATGATCAAAATTTTGATTATTTAATTTTATATTGATTTTTTAACAGTAATTATTATTTTAATTTATATTTAAAATTGATATAAAAACATTATATTAATATAAGATTATATTTAAAATAATTAAATCCATTATCGAAGAATATATTAGCATTTTTCAGTTATTTATAAGATCAAGCTGTGTTTTTATTATTCGCAATAAAAATCAGTATAATTTTTATTTAAAGAGGAATTGTTGTTCATAATAATTCTTTTGAAAGAAAAATATTTTTTCATAATATTATTTTAAATTTTATTGATATACTGAAATTTAGTGAAATTTCCAATTTATTTTTGTGTAATTATTTTATACCAATTTTATTTTTATTAGTAAAAATATTTTTTTACAAAATTTTCTTTTAATTTGATAGGGCATTTTTTTCATTATGTATTGATTATTGGAATTTGTTTATTACCAAATATTTGGGCCATTTTTAGTTTAAATGAGGGAAACTTTTTAAATTAAAACTTGATGTTTTTCAATTAATTTACTATTTATTATATTATTTATTAAAATAGAAAATTATATTAGTTTTGATAAATTTTTCCAATGTTTTTTGCTTTCACATTATATAATTAAATAAATTTAAAAATGTTTTGCTTTTATTTATCAATATATAAATCTATAATATTGATAATACATAATGAAAATTCATATATGGTTCTAGAATATTTTTTCACTGTTTTGAAAAAATTTTTAAATATAATTTCAATTTATAAATTTATGTTGACGACATTACTTAGTTTAATTAGTAGGTTCCATCTGAAGTTCAATCTGAAGTTCAAACAATTTTTCTAGGTATTATATTATAGTTAATATTAATTTTTAAATGTAATTCAATTGTGATTTAGAATATAACGATATGTTTTTTACCAATTTTAAATTTTTTTTATTAATCTATCATGTTTATTTTTCTGTAATTAAAAATAATAGATAAACTCAATAAATATAACAAAAATAATAAATAAATAGTTCAAAAAAGCAAAATTCATCCATATTATGCTTTTCGAATAGCTAATCTTTTCATGAATTAATTTTTTGCATATGATACTTGTATTTATTTTTAGTTGTAAAGTTATTTCACCTTAGGACGGTTGTCCGTAAGGTTGGCCTGCGGAAGATCCTCGCAGCTGCATCAACCTTTTTCACGACTTATAACACGCTTAGTATAGCTTGGTATTTATACAAATAACATTTCTATTTTTCTTTTCTAAAGGGAAAGATTAAATATAATATCTATGAATGAAGTTTAAATAAATGGTTAAATATGGAATCATTTTTATATTTAAAAAAATGTGAAGCTATTTATCGTGTTTAATTATATGTTATATAAATTCAACAACCATTAACGATCGATAATTATTTGTAACTATTCATCTTTTAATGTTTAACAAATCTATAGACGAAGGAATTGCTGCTTCTATGTGGCTGAGAATCCACCAGTACGCATTCATTACAGCTCTTATAATATCCTCTGTAATTAAAAAAGAATATTAATTTCATAACCCATAAATCTCACTTATTATTTTTAAATTGATGAAAAACGGGTAATTACTTGGTTTAAATTAAGGAATTTTTTACAAATGTTAAAAAACACCAATAAATTATCTTAAGAGAATAAATTGAAATTTTTTTTATTTATACAATAGAATTAAAACAAATTTTCATTTTAATAAAATATAATTTAATAAAAATAAATAATAATAGATCATTGAATTTTATTATTTTCTTATGATTATGGAATTTAAATATTCATTTAAACTTTTTAAAGTATTTATTTTGTTCAACTTTTTATTTTTTTTCTGTAGTTCGGAAGAAAAATTTTAAAATTGTTTATAAAAATATTTAATTATTTGAAATATTAACCTCTTAATATTTTAATTTAATTTTTTATATTTTATAATTTCAGCTAATAATAAAAATAAAATTTTTATATAAAAAATCTTTTTATTAATTAAATAATTTTTGCTTTTTTTTGCAAATCATTTCTTACCAGCCTTGAAAACCTGAATGCGCTACTATTACAGAATATCGAGTGATAATAAAATTAACAATATGGAAATTTTATTATTTTTCTCAATTTTACTGGTTGTATTGTTTTTTTGCTTTCCTTATCCATTTTGTCCATTTTGTGGTTATCAGTTGTGTGGAACTAAAATAAATATTTTATTAATTCTAACTTACTACTTTACTACCTACAATTTAAAATATAATTTCATTTTTTATATAATAAAATTTTTATATTTTTATGTATTGTTTTATGCATGTTTTATGCAATTTTATTTTTATATAATGAAATATTTTTTAGATTTATTATTTAACCTTTTTATGGGCTAATTGGTATAGGTTCCATTTCGAATTCCATTATTGCAGCACAGCTTAAAATAAATTTGTTATGCAATATAAAATAATAGGAATTTTTATTCTTTTTTTTGTTAAATTTTCAAGTTCTTTTTTTAAATATTTATAATAATATTTTTTATTCATAGGAAATTTATATTAAAATTACGTTCTTTAGATGGTATAGGGACAGATAATTCCTTAAATTAGTTTAGGTATATAATAAAATCTACTATATTTCCTCTAAAATATAAAACCTGTCTTAATGTATTTTTGTGTATTTATACAATAATCGAAAAATATAAATGAGACCAAAGTTAAAATATTTTTTTGAGTATTGAATAGTTGGAAATTGGTAATTGGAACTTTTAAAATTTTGTAAAATTTTATTTTTCAGATTAAAAAAAGTTTTTTTTGAAACAGAGCACTTTTTCAATAAAAACATTTATTTTTTTGGTAATCCAAAAAAATTTTTGGATACATTTTTTTCAAATGTCTTTTATCAAAATATCGAATAAAAAATTCTATAATTTTTTCTTTCCTCAAATCGACCTCATAAGTGCTTCCATTCTCATGCCGTAAGGTCATCGAGTGAATGAACGGATCAACAATAACCCTCGATCGAGGTGCAATCGCTAGACAGACTGGAAATTCCACGATTTCTTCCAACTCGCATAGATTTTCTGCCTCACGAATCGGCGATCCTTCCGCGGCCTTTGACAATGCGTCGGCCAGCGAGTTCTGCCTCCCTGCAATATGGACAATTTTGATCTGATAATTTTGGAGTTCGAAGCTCTCCACAATTGGCCAACGTGCCAATTGTGGAGAGCTCTCCGCCTTCTTGAGTAAGAAAGCCAGCGGCTTATGATCAGTGTGTAATTCCACCTCTGACATAAATATAAATACTCTGATTTCCCTCAGAGCATAGATTATGGCGCCAAGTTCGATCTGTACAGCTTGCCACTTCCTCTCCGATGCAGAGAGAGTCCGACTGCAATAAGAAATAGCTGAAAATGTGCCAGTCAGTTCATTTTTTTGCATGAGTACACCACCCTGGCCGACAGTTGAAGCGTCTGTGAAGATGTTAAAGGGCTTGTTATAATCAGGGAAAATTAGATTTTGCGTTTTGCAGAGCAATTCTTTGACCCTATCAAACGCATTTTGCTGTTCCCCACCCCATTCAAGTTTGCAACTTTGTCTCGTTAACCGGAGTAATTGTTCAACTACCATAGCAAAATTTTCAATATGCCTTCTATAAAACCCGGCTTTTCTCAAAACTCTCTTCACTTCTTTGACATGAAAAGGCGCAGGAATTTAATTGATTATCTCTATTCTGCTCAAGCTGGGCCTGAACCCCCCTTCTGTCAGGACAAACCCGAGAAAATTCATTTCTCTGGAAGCAAATACGCACTTTTTAGGGCTTAACTTAAGATTATAAAGTCTGAACTGCTCAAGAACTCTCCTAATTGCAGCTATATGGGTCTCAAAATCCTCTTCCTGCGTGAATATCAGTACGTCGTCCATATATGCCAGCGCAATGTCCTCCAAACCCGATAAAACGACGCTCATCGCCCTGGAAAATGTAGCTGTTGCATTCTTCATCCCGAACGGCATAGTCAACATCTGGTAAACACCATCCTCTGTGATCACTCCACATTTTCTCGAGGTCTCCTCACTCAGCTTGATCTGCAGATATCCGCTAGCTAAATCTAGCTAGCGGATATCTGCAGATCAAGCTGAAGTATAGTACTTGCAGCCACCCACACGCCCCATAATGCTGTCCAATCTGGTCAGAGGATAACGATCCGGAATTGTCACCTCATTAAGCTTCCGAAAGTCCAAACACAGACGGATGCCGCCGTCTTTCTTTTGAACAATCACTATCGGCGTCACCCATGGAGTGTCAGATTCGACCATCACTCCAGAAGCTAATAGTTGATCAATGTGCTTCTTCAGCTCTTCCCTGTACTTGTACGGTGTCCGCCTTGGCATGGACGACACCGGCTCTTCCGTCGTTGTTGTGATGTGATGCTCAGCTGTAGAAAACATGCCCAAATCATATTGGCTTTTGCTAAAAACATCAGCAAATTCCTCAACCAGCGCCTTTAATTTTCTCAGGTCATCGTTTACAACAGCTGATTTCGAGAAATCTACAGCAAACGTCGGATCAAACACCACATTGGATCCGCTGTGCATAGCAAGAATCTCCCGAGTTCCATCTTCATGAAAAAGTCCTAGCTCGTCACATGCGACTTCATTAGCATACGCTAAATGCATGCCCTTCCAAATTCTTTTCGGTTCCATTGTAGGATTTATAACCGCAACTTTAATTTTCATGACGCCCGGAGGCGATACACTGCTCAGAACATACAGTCCTAACCTGGCAAAATGTGGATCTGTCCTGTCAATGGCAATTGGACGCTCTAGTGAAGTGGCCTCAGTTGTAGCCTCAATAAGAACTTGTGAATACTAGGAATAGTGATGGCTTCACTAGCCACTATCCTAATGTCATTCAGCAAGATTTGCGAGCCTTGACCAAATTTGACCTGTTCAGCACCTACTGAAAATACCTTGTTCTGATAGTCAAAAGCAATAGGAGGCAAATGTTCAAATACATCCCCACCAACAATCACACAATAGTCCCTTCCAACCGTAAATTCCGAGTCATCAACATTCATCTATTTTTGTTTTTTTAAAGTATAAAATTGTTTCAAATAATTCGTTTTTACTAATTATGAATTGTCACGATTATTTTTTAATAAAATTTTCAATAATACTGATTTCTGGAGTGGTCGTTGGGATGTCAAGATCTATAACTATAATAAGAAGACCTATGTAACCTCTTTGGATCGCCTATATATTCAAATTTCCTAGCGTGTAATTGGTGTAACGATGAAGGCATTGTCAATAAAATTATAAATTTTAAAAATTATATTATGAAAAAATCATTTTTAATGATTAAAATCATTAATATAAAAATATATTGGCTTCTCGATAAAGTAAATCATTCATTGTTAAAATAATCAATAATTAACAGATTGAACATATTTTTGTTTCTTTTACCAATTTAATTGAGATTTAATCATTCTTTACAATCATATTTTTCATGAATACTATGATCTAAAATAAAAAATAAAACAAATCTTTTAAATGATGACTTTCTGATTTATATCATAAAAATTCTTTTTTATTCAATCTATCTTTAAGAAAATAAAAAAATCCTATAGCATTTTTATTCATTTTCCATTATTATCTAAATTTATTTGGTTTTACTATAAGTATTATATATTGATAGATTTATTAATTTTAAAGTAACCTTCTATTTAATGATTTTCCCTTGATTGATATTCTTATTGTATGAAAAAGGCGTTAATGAGTTGACAGGTGTGGTTACAATCCAATTCTCTGATAATTTATTTGTTATTCAATTGTTGGATTTTTTAAATAATTTAAGACAAAGAAAATTATTTTTTAAATATCATGAAAATACCAATTGCATATATTTTAAATTCATTTTACAATTAAATTTTTAAGATATTATTAATTCCATATTTATTAATTTAATTGATTATTATAAAAATTATCGAGTCTAAGTATTAGTTTTTATTTTCAAGAAACGTTTTTGATTGTATTTATTTTTCATTATTTATATTTTTGACAATTTACTAATTGCTTTTATAAAGAATTTTATTTGCTGATGTTTTTTATTTAAATTAATTATAAAATTAATTATTGAAATAATAAGTATTTATATAATGATAAATTTTATTCCATTAAGTAAAAATTATATAATAATCAGATTAAATATTTCTAGTTGAGTTTGCAAAAAATTTGGTAATTCTTAATTTTTATTTTATTGGAGATGAGACGTTTCAATTTTTAAATATACTTAATTCTTCTATTTCCATTATATTTAAAATTTTATTTGTTTAATATATAAAATTTTTTGACTTAATGTACGCATATAATTATTAAGTGATTTAAAGATTAAAATTCAAAATTATAGAGATTTAACCTATTTGTTTAAATTCTTCAGGCCATTTTCATCAAAAAATTAAAATTTGAATAAATTTAAATAAAAAATAAAAAAAAATTTTTTTTTAAAAATTTAAATAATTTTTTATTATTTTTTAATTTAAAAAAGTTTAAATAAAATAAATTTATAAACAAAAATTGAAAAAATTGATTCTCCAATTCAAGAGAATAATAATTCATGACAAAAATTGCAATTAAAGCCAAAAAATCTTTTTCTCGTATTGCAATAATTTTTACTAGATCATAGCTTGAAATAATTTTAAAATAATTAATTAACGTAATTATCATTTTTCGATAATTTGATTCGTTAAATAAATTTTATCCTAATACTTATTTTTTGCTTGTTATTTTTTAAATAGATTTAAAATAATTTTTTAAAGTTTAATTTTTCTCATGATGCTTTATTTTAAATTCAAAAATAATATTATAATCATTCTTTTTATAATTTTAATTGTTAAATTGATCAATTTAATTTTTCATCATTCTAAATATTCATTATATTTTAATAATAATTTATTTTTTTATTTGAAGCAAATTGTTTAAAAAAATAACCTATTTTTATTTGAAGCAAATTGACTTAACATTATTTTTAATTTTTAAACCTAATATTTGTTGGCACTTATTCTCATTTTTTATTATTTTTATATTGAATTTTTTTTATTTTTAGTAAATTTATAATTTATTTATTTATTTTTTATATTTTTGATTATAGCTATTTTTTATAATTTTTAGTTCATTTTTGGTTATTTAATTATATTTTCTTATTTATAAGTAGATTTTTCATTTTATTTTTTATATGCTTTTAGCTAGTCAATATTACATTTAAAGAAAAAGATTCCTTAAATTTTTATGACCTAATATTTTAATAAATTTATTATTGTTATAAAAATAAATATAATTTTTTTAATCATGAGATTGTTCATAAATTTTGGACTTTTTATTGATTCAGTAATTATGATTTCTTGATAATTTATTTATATTATATTTTTTATCAACTTTAATAGCATAGCTATTAATTTTGCAATAATTGAAAAATAAAATTTTTAAGCCTTTTCAAATATCTAATATTCAGATTTTTTCGTTTAAAATTTTTTTTTCGTTTTAACAGTTAAAATCAAAAGCGAAAAACATTCGTGGAATTGACTGAAATGTCCATGTTGATTTGTTAACAATCGATTCAGTTTTGCATTAAAACTGTGGCAGTGCTGAAATTCATCCAGGTCCTCCTCTGCATCATGGGTTTATTTGAATTATTTCATCTAACAGAACAAAATAGTAAAAGATATTTTATGGTTTTTTCGAATTTAATAAAACCGGGTTATTAATTCTGTTGCTAGTTAAATACTTCGCTTAGGATTAATATTTTATAATATTTTTGTACAAATTGTTTTATTTTTATAATCTTATTACTTTTTATTTTTATCTATATTTTTATTATCATTCCATAGAAAACAACATAAAAATCTAAGTTAGATTAGTATTTAAATCCATTATTTCAAGGTAATAAGGATTTTATACAGATAAAATTGTGTTTTTAATGCTAATTAATTATAGATAATTTGTATTTATTATATAAATCTTTTTATTCAACGTTTTCTTATAATAAAGATATTTGAAAGTTAAAAATATTTTGCCTTAATGGTCGAATTGACTCGTCGACTGAATTTGACAAGCAAACCAAGATCAACTCATCGATTCCATTATTTAACTTTTTTTATTATAATTTTTATTATATTTTTTATTTTATTAATTTTTATTATTTTAATAATGATTGTTTTCTATAAGTTTCTTTCACTCGCATAATGATATTTACGATTCACATTAATTAATTAATTTTTTCAATTACTTTTGAATCAAACAAATTAATTATTAATTTTGGATTTTTAGAATAAATTTTATTACATTTAATTTGGCATATTTTATCAACAATGCCATATGAAATCAAAGAAAGAATTAGAAATTTTTTATTAGAATTAATATTTAATATAATTCATATTAAATAAATTCACTTAAAGTGTATTAATATTTAATTTACTAAGTATAAATTTTTAATTTTTTTTTGATTCCGGATATTCACTTTATAATTATTTATTCCTTATTAATCACATCGCATTTTTTTAGCCGTCGCATTTTGGCAGGATGAACATTAGAAGGCTGTTGAAAAACTATTATGGAGATATATTTATATTCAAAATAAATGCACATATTTTTTCATGGTAATTATTAATTATTCACATTTAATTAATTTTAATTTTACAATCAAAATTTTTTATTAATTATTTTAAATATCTTAATTATGTTAATTTGCCAAGTTTTTAAAACAACCTCTAAATTAATTTTAGCCCTTGTATGATTCATGTTTTTCCTTCCAGTATTTTGCCGTGACTTCAATCCAATAAAGATAAAAAGATTTTCTCATCCCAATATTTGCTGTCCCGATCATTAAATGTTTTATTTATGCTCTATAATTATAAAATTATTTCAATAAGGAAAAATTCATAGTTTCAATTAAATATGAAGCAATTTTTCTTTTAATTATTTTAATTTATTAACATATTAATTTCGGCATAAATTAAAAAAAATCCAATATCGTGAAAGATTATCTTTACCTTATCCATTCTATCCTTTTTTCTGAAGGGTAAGACGAGCTTATTTTTCGAATATTCTTGTATAAACTAAATTCTTATAATAAATATAATTTTAAAATGTTTGAAAATATTTTGCAAATTTAATTCATTTTAAATTTTTTCATTATTATTTTCAGTCATTTTTAATGTGTTTTTATTTTCAGGAATTATTTGTATATTATATTTATTATAAATACACCACATTAAAAAAGTTAATAATTATTTTAAAATAATATATTTTTTAAATTGTCCTTTTTTATTTGTGATAAAAACCATAAAATCGATAGAAGTTTCTTTCACATTTCACCTACTTTATATAAAATTATTCAATATTTTATATTTATTAATAATAAAATTTCTGAAATTTTTTGTTAATTTTCTTCAAAGAAATATTAGTAAAATAATGTTAGAATTATCCAATTTTAATTAAAATAATTTTTTTATTTATTATAGAAATATTCTAATTTTTTCTTAAAATACTAGTTAAATTAACATCTAAATGAATATAAATCTCTTTAATTTCTCTATACATTCTATGTGTATTTATTATCTCCTCTGACCATAACCAACCATTGTTCTACTAAATTCTAATCTCTGTATTTTAAAATTTATTGGATTATTTGGAACTTTGCAATTTTATTTTATGAATTTTAATTATATTAGGCCGGAATTCATTCAAGAATAGCGTATATATTAATTTAATCTATCTAAAATAAGCAATATTACTGCATAGTTAATCTGGTAAAATAATTGATAAAACAATATGAAAAAATGACTCTTTAATTCTAGTATAGAATATTTGGAATATTAAATTCATTATGTAATTTGTAATTATACAACATAAAAAAAGTATAAAAATTGAACATAATATAATACTGTATTCTATAAATTTATTTTTTATTAATCTCTTCTAAATATTTATAAGTAGAATTTCATATTGCATTGGTTTTATTTGGCGTGAATTTTATAAAATAATTGAAGGATTTTGTATAGTAAATATTTAGCTGAATTTTTTTATATTTCCACATTTGTGAATGTTATAGATTTTTTTATTTTTCCAAATTTTTTTGAAATGATAGATTAATTATATTGCTAATTTTAAAGACTTTCTTGAATAAATTACATACTATCAATAGTAATAATTATATTTAATTTTTTGGTTTTTAGTAAAATTTTTTCTTAATAATGGGAATTTGTTTTAATTTAATAAAATCATTTTAATAATAATTATCTAATTAATTTTTTAATTCAAAATTGTTTTTATAAGAAGTTTCAGCATATTTTTAGAACAATTAATGTGCCCTTTTAACTTTTAATGATCTTTTTGATATAAGTGGTTAATTTTTTTGTAGTTAAGCATTTTTATTAATAAAAATTTAAAATTTTTATTTTTACTAAAGATTTAATGCTAATTTATTTCCAGTGGTAGGGAAAATATGGATTTACTATGCATATAGTATTTATACTTTATATACAATAAAGTTGGGTTTCGTTTCAAAAAAGATATCTAGTTTATCTTATAGTTTATTTGGTTTCAAATTCCAAGAAACATGACAAAGAATGCTGCGATAACCTCAGTTCAAAAAATATATTATTAAATAAATTAATAGTATTATTTAATCATCATATTTAATTGTTAATAAAATTATCGCATCGATCGATACGTCATCGACGTCATAAAACTATCTATTTTATTTTTTCGTAATATATATTCATTTAAAAATGTATTCTAAAAAAAGAATGATTTATCTTTTAGAAATTTTTTTGATGAATTTGGATCCGAAGAAATGTGAATAGGAAGAAAAAGAATAAACGTAGAGAGCAGAGGAGAGGGTCACCTACATCAATCGATTGGCAAAACTGGGAGAGGATGAAGGGATAAAAAAAATCAAATAAAAGGAAGCGTCATTTTTCCCTCTCTTTTCATAAACACATTCAGCATTCATTTACATTTTCCGTATTAATCATATTTTCATTTGGTCCAAAGTGCAAAAATGGGAATTTTTTTCTCTCTATGAAAAAGATTTTAAAATATGTATTCATTTTTGCAAAAATTGTGTTAAAATTTGGTCCGAAAATTTAATAATGGAAAAATTTAAAAAAATTGACGCTTATTCAAGAGTGATGAATGAAAATAGTAAAATAAATAAAAATCTAAAAATTCTATTGAAGCGATAAAAATGAAATTTGACCTTAAAACCTGTAAAACTCATTTTTTATAAATCGACAAATCCAATGAAAATTTATAAAATGATTAAGTAAAACATAAAATATAAGAAAATGTTTTATCAAAATATATAACAAAAAAAATAAACATATTATGCGAATAGAATAAAAGCCTATAAAAAAACATTAACAAAGGTCAATAAATATATTGATTACAATTATTCAATAAATTTAACTTGTTAACTTCCTTCTTGTAAATTGAAAAATATATTGGTCCATTTTATAAATTTGAATATTCTTCATGTGTTAAAAAAATAGAATATAATGAATTAAATTATGAAATTAAGATTTTTAAAATTAAAGCGAAATCATTGAATAACGACCAATAAGACAAATACTAAAATTCTCTTATAATGAAAAATAATATCAAAATTTTAAAATGTAAGAAAAATAATAAAAATAATTTTTGATTATTAACTTAAATTAGCAATCAGAAACACCTGAAGGAATCAATATATTTTTGGTGGAAAAAATGCAGAAATAATTAAATATAAAGGTTATAATGAATGGCATCCCCAACAATGCCAGGGTTTGAGGCGTAATTCATATAACAAAAAAGTTCACAGACAAAAAAGTTGCCCGTGTACTATAATTCATCAGTCGTCAATCATATGATGAAATAAACAAAGCATCCTTTTGACACCAATTCTTGGATTTTGACCTTGATCTATGTCCTCATTGTTGTTTTGGGTCTTGGAAACCCTGATAAAACTAGAATTAATAAAATAGTATAGTCTCTCGATAGAAATGCCTTTTCTAATAATTTTTTTGAAGCTAATTCCTTATTGCAAAAAAAGTAAAGAAAAGTGAAGAGGAAAAAGAAACAAACAACGGTGCTAGATCGTTTGCCAAAAAATATCAGAATGGGCGTTTGCCAAAAGGTATCAAATTAATATTTTTCCAAAAGGTATCATATAGGTGTTTATCAGAATAAATAGTTTATGTATATTATTTGATACTTTTTGGCAAAGGTCCTTTTTGATACTGTTTGGCAAACGACTCAGCACGCAAACAACAACCATTTAACAGATATGATACGTACTTACTAATCACAAAATCACAAAGGCGGACAAAGAATTTTATTTTTACGGAATTTTTGAGCTGATTTTAAATAACCAATAGTTTTAGATCGGAACAAAAATGTAAAATGATATTTATCAGTTGGTCATAATCACTAACAGTATAGCCTATCAACAGTGCTGTGCACTCGTACTCGTACTCCTACTACGAGTACGAAGTACGAGGAGTCAAAAAGGTCCGGTACGAGTAGACGAGCGGAGCGGAGAGAAAGAATTAAAAACCCGAATTCTCATGTCAATTGAATAACAAAAATATATCAAAATTTGAGATTTTTTCTCAAAAATGGCATTTATTTTCGAGAATAAATTTTTTTTTGAATTTTTTGATTTTTTTCGAATTTTTTGATTTTTTTCGCTAGGTACGAGAAAAGTACGAGCCTTTTTAGGTGGTGCAAGTACGAAATACGAAGGACCCAAAAGGCCCGGTACGAAGTACAGGTACGAGTACGAGTAAAGTACGATTTTCCGAGCACTGCTCTTCACCTCCAAAAAATATATGTACATATAAAGAAAAAATTCAAGAGGGATTTTTAAAAGGTGTTGCACATATTGTTTTTTTTTTTGAAATTTTGCACCAAGCTAATTTAATGTTTATAATCGATAATATGTAAATCTGAAATTAGATTCGGATTAAGCATCAGAAACTTACCTTAGAGATTAATTTTGGTGAAAAATCTTCGTTTCGATTTATTGCTCTAAAAATATCCGAAAAATTATGTTTACCTCATGTTCAACACCTTCGAAACGATATTTATGTGCATAATTTACATCTATCTCACAAACCCCTCAAATTCTTTCACAATTCCAAGCTTTAATTGACGGAACAGGACGTTTGGTGGAGGGGCCATTTGGTGGCGGCCACTTATTGGTGGCGGTTCAGTTCGTGGCGAAGATCGGGTAGGGAGTAGGGATGAATATCATGATGCATTTTTTTGAGTCGGCGCCTTCAGCATTTTAGCTCAGCGCCAACAAGTTAAAGGTAGGCGCCTTCAACTTTGAGTCGGCGTCATCAATTTAGAAATTGGCCCTTCAAGTTAAAAGTCGGCGCTTCAAATTTAAAAGCTTCAAAAGTTATCAAGCTTTATTCATGTTTTAATAAGTGGGCACCACACGACTTGGCGACCCTAACCAAGCGGCAGCGCCGCACCCGAACTGTGTCCGATCCACCAACCATCAGATCCCACAAAGTAGAATATAATATTAAATTTTATTAAATGAGTTAAAAATACGTTGTTTTCAATCAATTTAATATTTAATTTATTTAATTAATATTTTATTATTAAAGAAAAATTAAATTTTGAACAAGCAAAGATCTTTTAATATAAATATTTATCGTAAATAAATTATGAAACTTCCGATCGTAAAATTATGAAACTTCCGATCTTAAGTTAAAGGTCAAAATCAAAAATTATGATTTTAATTTTTTAAAAATTTATATAGAATTTAGAATAAATCCTACATTGTAATTTAGCACGTTGTGTAAATTTTTTGGACCCAGGCGCCGGAGCTGGAGCCGGAACCAAATTTTCTGATTTTTCCAACATTGACCACAACTGATTCATTACCAAACCGCCAGTCTATCGGCTCTCACCATTTTTTGTCTATCCCTTTCAGGTTTCCTTCAGTCTATCCCTCTGCTGTTCTTATCTATCATTGATTCATTTGTGTATCCATTTCGTTTCCCATTGATTTTTCCTGCTTTGCTCTCTTTACACAAACATTTTGTCCATCAATTTTTCCACTATTAATTCTGTTCATTTCTCCTTCATCTAAAAGAAGAATTACTTATCCAATTTATTGACATAAAATTAAAAAAATATCCTTATTAAATAACTTCTATAAAACTCTCAAAAATCTTTGTACTAATTATCATCAAATGTTTATAGTATATATAAAATATAATTACATTTATTTACACAAAAGCTTTAAAATTCAGTTAAATAAAAATAAATATAGAAAAATCTTCAAAATTAAGAATATTATTCGAGAATATACTTAATATATTTAGATATGAAATAAAAAATTAAATATTAGTTTCAAAATTGATAGTTTATTTAAAATATATTGAATAATAAAGAATCAATCAAAAGAATTTATAAAAAAATAAATGTGAACTTAATCAAAGTCAATATTCACAGGTTTTCTGCTATACGGGCGTGCTTCAAACTAATATGGGATAGAATGTGATGTGGTCATATATAATATAGTAATTAAACATTATGTATATTTTTATCATAAAGGTTTATTAGCCTCCTTAAAAAGTTCTTATAATTGAAATTATATTGAATTATAATTTCTTTCTTTTTTGGCCAAAAAATTAATTATATTAATTTAAAATATAATTTTAGAAGATCATAAAATTAAAAAAATCTTATAACTAATTTGTTAGCATAGATATTTCTTTAATAAAAAGAAAAAATTATAAAAATATAGATCTTTAAAAATGATTTTTTTAATCAAATATACTAATTTGAAAGTTAATATTTTTTAAACAATTTAATCTATTCATAATATAGATAGATAATATGGATAAAATAATTAAATTAAATGTATGTAATTATTATATAAAACACCTATTCATTTAATTTATTATCAAAAACTCCTTATTAATTTTTATATTTTAAAAAACACAACTAACCAAATGGACTAAGTATTAACTAATACAAGATTAACTAATAAGTATTAACTAATAAGAATTCATTAATAAAAATAATTTTTTTCAATTTGCTTAATTTGTTATATCGAATTTAAATAAACTGGAACGCAGAGATGATAAACCACGTTGCTTTGCCTGCGAAAAATATGTATATTAATATTCTATTGATGTTTTATTTAATCCATACTCTTAGTAACATATTATACTATTGTTTGATAAACTCTTAAAAATAATTATTAACTTTAATAATATTAAAAAGGTCCTTAAATTCTTTTACTGTAGTAAATGTTATTATTTAATTACTGATATTAAAATTTATAATAAAAAATAATTAAATATAGTTATAATTTCACATTATATTGAGATTTATCTACGCCACACAATAAATCTAACAGATAAAAAATTAAAAAATTTAATTAAAAACCAAAAAATTTATTTAATAAATTAATGCAATTATAAATAAATTTTTTAGTTCTAAATTATAATGAAAATAGTTAATAAAATATCTATCAAAATCAAATACCATGAAATTGGAATTTTTAAATTCAATCATATATATCATTATAGGATAATATTTAGAAGAGCAGTTAGTTTCCTAATTCTTGACTTGACGAAATGTGGAATATTCAAGATTAAAAGAGTTCGGCATTAATGTGTTCGAGGAAAACTTTCTTTCAAAATAAAATAAAATGAAATACTTAAATATATAAATAAATATTAAAAAATAGATATTAGTTATATAAATATAAAATTAAAAATTATAATTATTAGTTAAAAATATAGTTATTAAATAATAGTAATTAGATTTTAACAAGATCCAGCAAAATAATTATGATAAAAAATAATTAAGAAAATAAAAAATTGTAAAAACTAGTTAAAAAATGGAATTATTAAAAATTATTAGATTTTGACAAAATCCAACCAAATAATTATGACTTATTAAAAAATGTAAAATAAGGTTAATGAATTAAATTACAGTGTTTACATATATAAATTTATTATTCTACCAATTTTATTTTTGTAAAATCAACAATTTATTACCTTTTTAAATTTTTCTCTTAGATTCTGTTTTTATCCAATGGAAGAAAAAATAATTTTTCATTTTTTAAGGTCAATAATAAATATATTAAATAGAATTTAAAAAAATATATTTAAATAAAAAATAATAATAATAAAAATATTTCATTGATTTCATTTGTATCAAAAAATTATTTATTATCTTTTAAATATATCATAATTAAAATTAGATAAATAATACAAAAATAATTAATTTAAATATAAATTTTGAATACTAGTTATTATTAAAATTTTTTCTGAAATGATACTTCATTCAAATTGATTAAAATTGTTTTTAACTAAAAAATGAATGTTTTAATAATAAAAAGTATAAAACTTTATAACCTTTTTTCAATTGTTGCATGTTTTTACAGAATTACGTTTTGAAAAATGTTTTTAATTATTATCATCTCCTATAACTTTGATTCGCAATATCCTATGAGCTAGAAATACTTACGAATATTAAATTAATAAATTTTTAAAAATATATTATGAATTAAATTTAACATTGACATATTTAGAGCATTTATTTAGTTTAATATTTTTGTTATTAGTACTTAATAAAAGCCTAAATAATGTCAAGAAATATTGCGCAGAGCATCATGCAGTTGGACATTATAGATGAGCTGCTGCTGGGTCGTTTAAAGAATGCTAAAATGTGCTTCTTAAATATATATATAATACCAAAAATCAAAAAATAAATCATTAATTAAAAAAGAAGTCCAGAAAATAAAAGTCCAGTTGTTTGTTTTCTTTAATTAATTTTTTTTATTTAACCCTATTTTTAGTATTATTTAAAGAATTATTTTTAATTTTTAATATATTCTTTAAAAATATTTCCTATAACAACAGCGAAAAAAATTAATATGTACGAGATACAATATCATAGTAATAAATTACGCCAATTAATCATTAAAAATTAATTTCATTAATGCAGAATGGCAAATTTGAAAATTTAATGTTATAATAAATTTTATCTATTTTTTCTTATCTAATTATTTATGCTTATATTTTATATAATTGAAGCATAAAGATTAATAATTTCATTAAAAATGATAAAAAAATTAAGAATAAATTATTTTGATAATATTTTCATTTTTACTTAATTTTTTAAAATCAAAATAATTGCTTCAATTAAAACATGATCATTTATTACAAATAAATAATTTAAATCTAAATAATTTTTATAATAAATTTTATACAATTTTTAATATTTTAACTATTTTAATCTTTAACATAAATGGAAATATTTTATTATTACCGAAGATGACAAAGGAATACAATAAGCATAATTGAATTTATTTTTGCTTAATTTTATAAAATTCCAATTTCACTTTTGATTTAATTAAATTGAATTTTTTCGCTATTATAATTATCTTATTTATTTATTTATTTATTTCATTCTAAATTTTACCATTGTTTATTTAGAAAATTATAAATTTTATATTGATTTTTATAATCGAAATATAGTTGGAAGACAATGTCAATATTAATAATTTTTATTTATTTTTTGTAATTTAATTAAGTTGTATTTTGGGTATTTCTAACACATATAAATTTGAAAAAAAGAAATTCAGCGAAAATAAAATTCAAAAACTTAATTCTCTTATTTTATTTTATTTTTTTGATATAGCATCAATTTGATTATTTAATTTTAAAGTTTTGATTTCCCAACTAACTTCATTTTACAATTTATTTAACAAATATTTTTTTCAGAAATTATTAATATATTATTTGATTTTATTCTCAAAAAAATCTCATTAACCACGTCCCATCTTCCGAGTTTATGTAATAGTTTCATTGGGTCTGGAACCAAATGCCTGTCTCCATCTGTATAATATATATAATCTTATATTTTCTATCAATTTTTCTTTTATGCATGAATTTAATAAAAAATATTTTATGGCAAACAATTAGTTTTTTTTCTATTATTATATTTTATTATATTAACTAACCTAAAGAATAAATAACAAACAAAATTGTAATATGTTATATAAGTTTCTTTTAATAAAAAAATATATAACTGGAATTTTTAAGTTATTCAATGTTTTTTAAAGTTTGATTCTTGCAGTAGTAGATATGGAGTTGTGTATTATATTAATTTAAAATGTTTTTCTAATTTTCATTTCTGCATTTTTTATAATATTCTTAAATATTACCGCATTTTATTCTGATAAGGCACATTCAATATTTTAAATAAAGTTATTTATATATTTGAATTTATGCAAAACAAATTATAATTTAATATAATTTTTAAATTGAATATTTTATCTAAAGAATTTTTATTTATTTTATTATGGTTCAACAAAATATATTTATAAATTTATTTTTACTTGATGAATCGTTTTTTAAAATTGAAGGTTAGGTAATGTTGCATTACATTGAGTTGATAAGGTTTTGTTTATTGATTTTAATATTGTTTTTTAGGAATTTGCCTATATATTTCCTTAGATTAAGATGTTATAAATTAAATATTTAAAAATTTTTTTAATATATAATTAAAAATTATTTTTTATATTTTTATTCTTATATAAATATTAATCATTATATAACTCATTTGAGAGAATTTTAGTCTAAGTTTTGATATCTTTCTTTGTTTTAAAAGCTTTGATTAAAAAAAAATTATACTATTAATACCGTATTTCCTCTAATTTAATGGTACCCTCTTATTTAATGGTACCCTCTAATTTAGTGGTACCTTTCAGCTGAGATTGAAAAATTTAATGGTACCCTTCTAATTTAATGGTACCCCTCTTATTTAATGGTACAACTCAAATCTTTTGATATAATTTCGACGGAATTAAAAAATAAATAAAAATTCCTACATTACATAGCATTAACGCAAACTAAACTTTGCATTGTTTGCCATTCTGTTTTTTTTAATTTTTTGGAATAATGAGTGAGCAGATTAATGTTGTCAATAGTAATGAAGAATCAGATATAGTGAAAATGTAACCTTCCCAGCCAAACAAAAGCTGTTCTTCATTAACAAAAGAAGCTTGAAATTGTTGCTAATCTGAAGTTGAAGGCCCATTGATAAAAAGAGAGTACGGTAAAAATACGGTAAATGGTGGAAGATGTTATCTTGACCTCGCTCTGGCGACTTTGCAATATATATTGAAGACAATAAATTGGAAAAGTAAAACATTCTTTTTAAGAAAATTGTCCAATTTTTGTCGAATTGATAAAATTCCAGTAAAAAATTGCTTTCGTTGGATACAAAACAAGGAACNGAAAATTCTCAATTTTTCTCCGGCGGTCCCTATCGGGACCGCCGCCCTCCCCCGTATATAATTTTTTTCCAAAAATTTTTTTTTGAAAAAAAAGCAAAAAATAAGTTTCGCGAAAAACATCTTTTGCTTTTTGCAAGAGAATTCATTCATATTTGCATTATTTTACCTTAAAATTAATTATTTTTATCACCTAAAAAGATTTATATTTATATTGATTTTTTAATACATGCATATTTTTGTTGAACAGCCCCAGCGAAATGCTTATTTTTAAGGTCATGACGCTTATTTTCAGAAAAAAATATGGGATCCCTGTTTTAAACATGATTTATACCATATTGTATGGATTTATAACTCTATATTTTGCTTAGCTATTTTTTATTTTTGGGATAAAGTAAGGCATTTTGAATTTTTGAGTATGATTTATCAATATTTTGAGCCAATTTTTGAAAAATATCATTAAAATTGTGAATTTTTTGCTTTTTAAGAAAAAATGGCAAAATCTTTTTTATTGTGTAACGTGAAGCAAAAATTAGATTCATATTTATAAGAGAGAAAAATTGAATTTTATTGAAAGTTAAATTTATCTTTAAAATGTATTAAATATATAATTCCAAAATAATTCCTTTTTAGGCAAAATTTGTATTTTTGGCCAAAGTATATTGTGTGTATAAATTATGATTCATATTTTGGCACATTTTGATGCATACCGTATTTCCTCTAATTTAATGGTACCCTCTTATTTAATGGTACCCTCTAATTTAGTGGTACCTTTCAGCTGAGATTGAAAAATTTAATGGTACCCTTCTAATTTAATGGTACCCCTCTTATTTAATGGTACAACTCAAATCTTTTGATATAATTTCGACGGAATTAAAAAATAAATAAAAATTCCTACATTACATAGCATTAACGCAAACTAAACTTTGCATTGTTTGCCATTCTGTTTTTTTTTAATTTTTTGGAATAATGAGTGAGCAGATTAATGTTGTCAATAGTAATGAAGAATCAGATATAGTGAAAATGTAACCTTCCCAGCCAAACAAAAGCTGTTCTTCATTAACAAAAGAAGCTTGAAATTGTTGCTAATCTGAAGTTGAAGGCCCATTGATAAAAAGAGAGTACGGTAAAAATACGGTAAATGGTGGAAGATGTTATCTTGACCTCGCTCTGGCGACTTTGCAATATATATTGAAGACAATAAATTGGAAAAGTAAAACATTCTTTTTAAGAAAATTGTCCAATTTTTGTCGAATTGATAAAATTCCAGTAAAAAATTGCTTTCGTTGGATACAAAACAAGGAACTTTGAAGGTGGGAGGAGGTTGAAAAATTTAATGGTACCCTTCTAATTTAATGGTACCCTCTAATTTAGTGGTACCTTTCGGCCGGGATTGAAAATTTTTATGGTATACCATTAAATTAGAGGAAATACGGTATTTCTCCAAAATTTCTGATTTTTCTTTTTCTATTCATTTTTAATTTTTCTATCTTATTTAATGGAAAATTAAATTATATTTTTGATTTCACGTCGAGGTCACCAAAAAATATTCGAAGTGACGATTTTAAATGGTTTTTATAATTATTTTAAACTTAAAATTAGGTAGATTTAAATATAAAAATTTAAATGATTTCATTTAAAAAGACAAATCAAATGATTTGGCGTTTTTTTTATCTCAGTAATAAATGCTTAATTTATGTTTTGCGTCCATTTAACTATGAAGACAAAAATCGGAAGTTAATAATCATTGAACATTTTTGGATTGAATAATATTACGTTTATAATATTTATCTTTTCTTTGATTTTTTTTACCTAATGCAGATACCTAAATTATTAAAATTATAATCTTGGGTTCATTTATTTTTCACTCAAAGATTATACAATTTTTTGTCCATCATATTATAAGCTTTTATTTATGTTTAAAATTGAACATGATTTTATTTCTTTTTAATTTTATTATTTATTTTGCCGTACATTTTTTATTTAATATCGTGATTTTATCTTTTATATAAAAAAATTTTTACTTATTGTATTGATTAGCTCTCCTATTTGTTTTTTAATAAGCTTGCTAATTGCTTTGTTATTTCGATTATATTTAGTGTTTTAAATAAATTTAATCATTTTGGAATATTTCAATGGCTATGGAGAGTGAGTATGGAGAAATGAATGAATGAAAATGTAAAAATGAATCGATAGATGGAGGAGAAAGAATTCTTTCCTTGTGAATGAGAGATTATCGAAGTTGGAAGGGCGTCCATTTCGCAAAAGATAATAAGAACAGAAAAATATGGGAGAGAGGGAGGGAAAGAAAAGAGAGAAAGAATGAAAGCTAGGTCGTTACCGCTAAAAACCGCCACGAGGGGCGTTAAAAAAAACCGCCACGAGCCATAGTCGGTACGAAAACTTTTTTGTTAGACTTGTTAGACCAAAAGTATAAAAGGCAAAGTTGTGCAGAATTTTATGCTGATTCAAATGGTATAAAAATTTTTTCGAAATTCGAACAAAAATTTCGAAATTTTCAAGAAATACCGAAAATTAGGGTTTTTAGGGGATATTTCGAACTTTTTGTTCGAATTTCGAAAATTTTTTTATATCATTCGAATCAGCATAAAATTCTGCATAACTTTACCTTTTATACTTTTGGTCTAACAAGTCTAACAAAAAAGTTTTCGTACCGACTATGGCTCGTGGCGGTTTTTTTTAACGGCTCAGCACCGAGAGAAACAATGAGAGAGGGAAAAGGAGAAAAGGCTAAACGGCAGTTAGGTATTATAGTTTTGAAATCCTTTTTTTTAATGTTATGGAAGCATTTTCTGCCTTTTAGCCATTATCTTTCATTACTATTCTTGTACTTTACGACTAGTAAAACCGATTTTTCCAAAATTTGGAAATTTTCAAGTTAAAAAAGGTCTGATTCTGATCTTAATAATTAATTAAATTTAATGAGAAAAAATAAAGAGAACAAAAGGTAGAGCATAAAATTCAATATATATTTACTTTTGAAGTTTTGTTTACAAGATTAAAAAATGTTGTTGAATTGGCTTTACTTTTTGACCCTTTTAAAGGAATTGACCCAGACTATTGTAGCTACAAAATGAGGTAAAATTTATGGTCAAGATTATTATTCGCATAAGCCAATTTCGGTGAATTATTTATTTTAGCCTTAATTCTTTTAGCAACAATCAATTCGGAAACGGGATTGGACTCATTTTATATTTAATTTTCTGCCATAACTTTTGACATCGAAATCGTTTCTCTGGGTTAAGTTTTTAAAATTATAACGAATGTCATCTGATTCTGATCTTATAATAAGATTCGAATGTCGATTTAACATTTAATAAAAAATACTTAAAATTTTCAAAAAAGATCGATTGTTTAGCTAAAAATATGATTCAAAGAAAACGAGGGATGTGAATAAAATCCAAAAAAAATTAATTGATAATAATAAAAAACTAGATTGAAAATCAGAAAAGAATAATTGTTACAATTGAGACATAATTTGTATGGATAATATTCGTTGAATTTCATAAAAAAATCTTTTCATCGTTTTCATTATTTATTTCACCGGCAAACGCATTTCGCCATTCAACTCGGCAAACTCAAAATTGCCCTGTGAAATTAAAAAAAAAAATTCTTGAAATTTAATCAAAAAATTTGCATTTTTATTCCGTATACCTTTTAAATACCTAGTTTATTCCACAGAAACGAACTTTTTTTCATAAAAAATTAATTAATCAATTTTTATTGCATTTTAGCGCATTTTTATTAATTTATTTTCCAAAAAACATAGACAGTGTTTCAGCGCCAAATATCCACCAAAAATTTGCTTCCTTCACAATATGTCTCCATTATGGTTTGGCGGTCCGGTGACATCGATACGGTAGCCTTAATTTTTTTTATTTATATCATATTCATGCAATAATTCAAATTTATATAATTACAACAATTTTCTGAGTAAGACAACATAGTTACTGATGTATATTATCAGATTAAACGTAAAAGATTTATTTTCGAATTACAAAATAAATGAATATGTGTGATTATTTTATTTTTTTCCATAAATATGAATAAGAAACCAAAATGATTAATATTATTGTAAATTTAGAGGAAAAAGTTTTTTTATTAATTTAAAAAAATTCTACTTTATTGAAATATATTTTTTGGCTAATACAATTTTCTAAAAAAAATCAATTCTTATTTTTTATTTTACATTAATTAAAGAATTTTTTTCTAATATTTCATTATATTTCTTCTATATTTTTGTTTTTTGATTTATAGCACTTTGTTTTTATCTGATTTTCTAAAGTTTAATATTTTTCCTAAAGTATCTTAATGCAGACATTGATCGTTTATGACGTCAATATTCTAAGATTTATTCTTATACTATTTTTATTAATAATAAAGAGCCATACATTTTAAAAATAAAAAGAATATAAATTAAATCGTTAAAGATGGAACTCATAATGAATAAAAAATTGATTATTTTATTTTAATTTATATAAAATTAATTATTTAAGCATGATTATTATAATTCTCATTTTCTTTTCAACAAAAAACAAGTTTGTTGTAGAATCTTGGCATTTTATTGATTTCACTCAATAATATAAATGGTGAATAATTTACATAATATTTTAATAATATTTTTATATTTTTGAACAAGACAATTTTTTCCTCTTAGATGATAAATTAAAAGAAAATTATCGTTATTTGAATCTTTTTTTATACATATATTATTATTTGTACAAGATTATAGAGTGGACCTAAAATAGACCTACATTATTTAATTTTATAATTAATTTATTTAAATTAATTATCCAATTTTTTTAATTCATCGTTTATTATTTTTTATGATCTGGCTTTATATATGTATTCAAAATTCGGGATGAAATAATTATTTAAAAATTCTTTTTTTAACAACTAGACAATATTTATATTTTTTAAATTAATTCCAACTAATACATCACTACATATGATCACATAGTTTAGATATAAAAAATCATCCTGCATTTATTTTCAATATTTAATTTTGAACTTTTTGTTTTTTAACCTTTATTTATAATAAATTTTCCCTATAGTTTTAAAGATTTATTTATGTATAATTATCAAATAGTGATAATTAATTTAATCTTTAATGGTTCAGATTTTTTTGTATTTAACGCTTGCATTATTAATTTTTTTATTAATATTAATAAAGTTGAAAATCTTATATATTATTAAATTGTTATCTTTGTTATATATAATTTTAAAAAATTCTCAAAAAATTTCATTATCTGTTAAATCGAAATATATGTTTTGAAAAATAAATTAGTTTTTTATTTTATTGTATTTCATTTTATTTAATTTTATTATTTGGAAATCAAAGGGACTGCTCATTACATGGATATGCTTGAAATATAATTTTTTGTAATATTTTTTTTTCTTTAATTTATTATGTAGATTCCTATAATAATCATTTCATTCTATAGAATTGGTAAAGTTTAAATTAGCACCCACCTACAGAGCTCACCCCGGGTTCTTATCATCCCAAGAATGGCCTCCCTATTCTCCTGATCTGAACCCGATGAATTTTCCATCTAAACTATTTTTGAGGTCAAGGCCTGTGCTACTGTTCATAAAAATTTGGAGTCGCTCAACAGGCCCTTCTTAGAAAATGGGCGAAATTCCGATTCAAGATCTTCGTGCCAGTGTCGTATTTTTTTCGCGCGATTTCGTCTCAATTTCTGTTCCAAGGGTGGCTATTTTTTAATCAACTTATATGAGTGCCCTATGTAGTTGTGCATCATTTGACAGTAATTAATAGTAATTTGATTAAAAAAATTTCAGATTTTAGCCTTTTTAAAAGTTTGAAAACTTTTTGGCTGAATTTTTTTATATATTGAGGGGTACGGCAGTCCCGATAGGGGCCGCCGGAGAAAATTTTACGATTTTTAGGTTACTTCCTTAAGAAATTTTTCATTTAATCAAAGGACATAATAATAAAAGAAAGGAAATCTGAAAATCATTTAAAAAATACAATAATTATTTGTTAAATGATAGGCACTGTGTTGTGAAGTGTAAAGGACAAAAAATATTAGTAAATGTTTGTACGACAAACTGGCAACCAAAATTAAAGTAAATAAATTGAGGATGAATTAGAATAAAAAGATAAATTAATGTGAATTATTAATAAAAACCCAAATTATTTTGTGAAAATCTTAGTTGTTGGTGTGCACTGATCAGAAATATTTAGAACATTTTCTTATTGTTGGAGTAAGAGACACGTCCTCTAACAAACATGAATTTTCCCATCTCCTTTCCTATTCCTTAACTTTCACTAAAGTTGCAAAAACAAATTTTTTGAATCCCTTTTTTCAAAATCCGAAGGACATGGGAACCAATAGCATTTTGGTCAAAAAATTTAATTAGCGATATCGATCGATACCTGCTGCTGCTCTTCAAGTCGTTCCTTTTCTTCCGCTTGTTCCGCTTGTTCTTTTTCAAAACTTTCTTCACTGTTTCAGCCAGCCCGCCGAGAAATAATAATCCGATTCCGCCAAGGAAAAAGCAAAAAAAAAAAGAGAAAATAGAAAAGAGAACTCGTAAACTGAAGTAAAAACAAAGAACAACCAAAAATGACACCAACAATGAAAGAGAGGGCAAGTTGGCTGGAAACGTCATTGCATAATCCAAAGAAACCAGCACAAACAAAGCCAAGATAGATGAGCCTCCGCCCCAGTTCTTCCCCCTCCTCTTCCTTTTTTCTCTTTTCCGCTTTTTCCTTCCGCTTCTTTTCCTCCTCTGCTTTAAGCTGTCCTTCCGCTTCCTCTCTCCTTTTTATATCAGCTACTAACTTCCGTTTCAGTTCTTCTACCATTTGCTCGTTCGTCATGTTGTTGTTCGGTATAAAGTCTCCATCAGTTGCCATGTTTATGCTGTCTTTCTTGTTATACACATCACTGCTCAACAAAAGCGCGATTGCAATCAGCAGCAGCACTACCACAATTATCAGTAATACGATGGTCAGCGACTGCAAGTAGGACAGTGCTTTATTGTCGAGCCTTGAAGAGTTGGCCGGAGAAGCAACACGACGTGAGGCCGGTTGATGATCATTACCAAATTCCTTCTCCTCTTCTTCATCCAACCGTTTTTTCTCTTCTTCTATCTTTCGCTTCCATTCTTCCTCTTTATTGCCAAGCTAAAAATTTAAAAATTATTTGACTATAAATTACATATTGTTCGTTCGTCCGGTGCTGAGTTTTATTTATAAACCCTTGTAATGCGCGTTATTGATTTTCCATTAATTGAAAAGTTTCTAAATGTACATCAAGACTCCAACCAGAGTTCATTAATTAATAAATGAAAATCTTAAGAACTAAATCATTAATCAATCATCACTCTATTTCCCTAGCGGAGTTTTAGTACATGACAATTAAAGAGCCAACTGTTTATCATTGCAATAAATGATCAGTAAACAGTTTTCAAAAATATTCATTTTTGTTAGCATTGTTATATAATTTTATTTTATGGCTTTTTACGGTGCGGTGATTTTATTCAAATAGGATAGGATGTTTTGTCATTAGTTAATAAGGTTACCGTAAATACTGTTTTAATTAACCAACCTGTAATATTCAACCACCCTGTAATAATTAACCACCCTGGAAAAAGGTTGAAAAATAATTAACCACCCTGTAATAATTAACCATCCAAAAATAACCAAACAACTTCTTTTTTCATTTTTTGGCCCTTTTTTCTGAATTTGCTTGAAATTTTCTGAAATTTTGAAAATGCGAAAAATCGTGTTTCCGAAAAATTTCAAAATTTTTCGGTAAAATTTATTTAAAAAGAGCAAAAGATAGAGAATAAAATTCTGTACAACAAAACTCTTTTTTCCTTCACTTGACCATTTAGCTATTACCGTAAAACCTGTATTATAACCCCCCCTGCAATTGAACCCCCCCCTGTAATAGACCCCCCCTCTGGAGGGGGGTTGAAAAATATAACCCCCCCCTGCATTATAACCCCCGGGGGTTGTAATACAGGTTTTACGGTACTCTAGTAATATTTTTTAGCGCAGTTAAAAAGTGTATAATTTTGAAAACCCACAAATTCAACAGGGGGGACCCTGTTCATTTTAAATTCAAAAAAAAAAATTTCATGTTTTTTTTACCTTTTCAACTATTTTATGAGCAAAAGTATTGAAAAACCAAAATTTTTTTTTAATTTTCGGTCAACAAGGGTGACCCTTTTGCTTGGTTTTCAAAATTATACACTTTTTAAATAGCGCCTATTTTTTTAACCCAAAAATTAGCGGACGTGCTACAGTACCAATGAGCACTCTTTTTCTTTTTCATGAACACTCTTTTCATTTTCTTCAACACCTTTTCATGAGCATTCTCTCGTTTCAACGAACACTTTTTCGTTTCAAATAAAAGATCCATTTCTACATACCTAATTTTAAAGTTGTAGGCGTCTACATTTATTTAAGGGCGCTTAAAATCATGGGTTCCGAGCGAAATAGGGGAGGGTCGACAGTTGGTCGGCCGAAATTTTTTTTTGCGAGGTTGTCTTTGTTCCAAAAAATCTTTTTGAGACAATTTTTTTTAAAAACTTGCCATTTTCGTTCGGCACTGATCTTCTCCGAAGTTAAAATTTGCTCTATCTTTACAAATTAAGTAGACCATTTCAAAAGAGAGAAGGGTCCCGATAGGGGCCGCTGGAGAAAATTTTGAAAAATTGTGGTCTTAAACAAATTTTTGGTACGAAAACATTTGAAAAATAATCTACCAACCTGTAATATTTAACCACCCTGTAATAATTAACCACCTAAAAAAATGGTTGAAAAATTATTAACCATGGTTAATTAAAACAGTATATACGGTATATTCAGAAGGATTTTTAACTAACGCACGATAAGGGGGGAATTTAAATATATTTTTGGCTTTTGAACTCATTGTTTACTACCTAGTAATCCTTTCTAAAAATTTTTTTTATTCAAACGTTCAAAGTCTGACTAATAGGAGTTTAGTTGCATATAAATTCTAGACACTCTTAAAGGTGAATGTGATGATGATTCATCAGTTAAAAATGCAAAAGAGCCTGCTGCTCTTCCCACTCCTTCCCCTTGTAATAATTCCCTCCGAGCGAGATATTTGCGGCTTGTAGTCGATTAAAATGCAAATCAAAGAGTATGTTTTGGTGTAATCGATAGCTACATAATAACGCTAATTGTGGTTTATTATACCTTTGATTAAAAAGTTATGCCAAAATGTGAGATTTGGCAAAAATTTTATTTTTGCTATAATTTTCAAAGTGACCTTATTCAAGCGTGCTTTGGCTAATTTTGAGCATTGGGTCTCTTTTTTGACATTAAATTATATTCTAAATCGCGTCAAACAAGTTATAGCGTAAGCCGGAAATGTACATGTAAGCAAAAATTTACCATTATTCTACTAGGCGTCTCTGTGACAATTGGCCATTTTTGACTTTTGTCCTCCGCATTCCTGTTGACTTTTTGTTCTCCGTCACTATTCGAAATTGGTCTAAAGGAATAAATTATAAAACATTAATTGATGTTATTCCTTTTCCATCAGAGTGGCTTTTTGCCATAAAAATATGGCATTTGCTTTTTTTATCTGGTCTTAATATTTGGATCCAAAAAGGTCAAAATTTTATTTTCAAAAAATCCTCTGATCATTTTTCTTAAGAAAAAGAGATCCATATAGTCAAAATTTTATCCCATCCCATAATATGCTTCTTATAAAAATGTTTTTTAAAAAGATTATTTTTTAGAATAGGAAAAAATCCGACAGCCACACCGGTATCACACAGAATGAATTTCTTTATTAGTCATTTTAGAAAATATAGGTATATTTGGCAACTTTCAATCTTTTATTTTCCTACTCAGAATTGCTCAAAAAAAGCTTCATTCTGTAAGAAAAATGAATTATAATATTTTTTAATATGTATAACCTGGTAAAACTTCGAAAAATTTCCACCCGGTGGTAATACAACTACGGCACCATTTTTTATTGTTTTGAAAGGGCCAAAAAGTTGAAACCTGCTTTCCTCACCTTTGGTACATTTCTTCTCTGATTTTCTGATTTAATGAGGAGGCCAGAGCTGTCGAAGGAGTAGCAGCGAACCTTCTGGGTAGCAGCAGCCAACCTTCTTCTGGGGAGCTGGGGAAGAAGTACAGATATTGAGGAATTTGGAAAACCAACAATATGGGAATGGATTCCATCATCAAAGTGAATGACTTCTTCTGTTTTCGTGGATACCCATTTATATCCTTTCCTCTGATGAGCACTGATCTTGGCAAAATGATCAAACAAAGTGACGAATTGGATATAATTGTGAGTGATGGATTTTTGGCCTCAATTCATGGAATATATGGATTTTTAGCCCCAATTCATGGAATATAGGGATTTTTGGGCCCCAATTCATGGAATATACAGATTTTTGGCCACAATTCATAAAATATAGGGATTACTTAAAAAAATCAATTTTTAAAAGGCCAGTATTTTCTTTTTTAGTTTGTTAAAAAGTTTACCAAGTGTATGTTGTCGGCGCTTGATCAGTTAAAAATTGAATCAATAATTCATCGGGACATCAAATCCGAGAACACTATGTTCACAACTGATGAACCCCATTCGGCTAAGCTCATAGATTTTGGCTTGGCAGAATCTACAGCCAATATGCCTCACAACATTGCTGGCACCCAAATATACATGGCCAGTGAAGGTTAACATATTAAGAAAATAAATAAAAATATATTTTGGTACTACTTGCCAAAAATTACGGCACACCCATCGATATGTGGAGTCTAGATGTGTTTTGGCTGAAATTATCACAAAGAAACCTTTTTTGCGGGGAGGATTTCAAAGACCAGGTATAGCAATCTGATTGTAAATCGGAACTTTCGTCAATGGAACCACCATGATGGTCCAAATTAGTTTTTTGGGCAAAATTTATAGGATTTTTACCATAACTTTATCATATGAGCCAAATACATAAATATTTTGGAGCCAATTTTTGTCTTTATTTTTAATAGTAAATTCATTTAAGCTTAAATTTGAACCGAGTTATAAATAAGCCAAGGATGAAAGTTTTCCATACTTTAGAAAAAAATTTTCAATCCAAGATGTCCTTAATTATTATAAAAAACAGTTATCTTAATTAAAAATATTCATTTTATAAAAAAATATTTTAGCTTAATTTTATTTTAAAATTTTTTTTAACTTCATAAAATATAAATTATAGAAACAAATTAATTACTCATTTGAGATTTTATTATCCCGAAAAGCACTATTTCTAAAGTCCACCGTTAGAAAAAAATTCAACTGCCAATTTAAATTATTTTTGTATATTATTCATGAACGAATTCGTAGTGAGTATCCTCATTTTAGTTTTTAAAAAGCCATAATGTGTCCGGAGAGTATCCGAAGAAAAAATATACTGAATTAATCAAACTAACAAAAAATAAAATTTAAGATAAAAGTATTAAAATAAATAAATACAAACATTTTAAAGAAATAATATAAAATTGAAATCAACACTATGATACATATATCTCTAAGGAGAACTAGAAAACAAACATTGATGAAACATTGAAGAAAAAGTAATATTAATGATTCTTTATTCATAATAACTTATGAGACAAGTAGAAATTGATGAAAAAAAGTAAAATTAAACATTTATAAAAAGAATGAAAAATTATTGATTACAAATAAAATTATCAAAAATTTAATTGACCAATAAAAAGTTGTTTATATAAGGAAAGAAAGTGAATGAAAATTATTTACGAATAAACTTGAAACTAAATACGAAATAATTATAAATTCATAATTTATTAAATTTTATTAATTTAAATAAAAAACATTGATATAAAAAACTATAAAACAAATAAGCATGAATTAAATTAGTAAATTTATAATGTGAATCTTGATATTAATCCATCTTTTTTGAGAATTTAGTCCAGCAGTCACACCATTATTCGTACCGGGCAAAACAATTTCTCATATGCTGTTACAAATTAAGTAATATTTATAACAAATTTTAGAACATATAAAATTAAAATACTAAATATTGATTAAAATAAATTTTCAAAAAAATAATTAAAAATTAGAGGAATGATATTAATATGAAAAACAAGAATTTAATCTATCATTAAATATTAATAACAAAAACAAGAATTTAATCTATCATTAAATATATTTTTAATTCATCTATCAATAAATGTATCATTTAAATTTTTAATAATGGAATTGGTATTGGCATTTTTAATTATATAAAAAGATTAAGCAAAATACTAATAAGTCTATCATATTAAAATTATATTTATGGAAAATAATTTATCTAGTATATAAAATAAATATTTATATTTTTAAAATATAATAAAAAATGCTCCAATTTACCTTGTGCCTGATCGATTCTGGCCCCACAGATCCTGCTTTTCCGTGGAATGTGAGGGTGATCCTCACCCAGTACGCGGCTACATTCTCCTCAGTGCGGGACAACTTTTTCATTAAAATTTTTTGAATTTAATATGATAATGTTAAGTCCATAATGTTAAAGCTGTAGATGAAATATAGCAAAATTAAAAAAGAAAAGAATAAAAAATAATAGATATTACAAATATTAATGCATTTTACAAAATATTTTCAAAAATTTATAGATGCGTCATATTTTTATTCGAGTTATTACGCAATAGAAATAATATAAGTGAAAATTTTAATGAATATAAATTAATAAATAATATTAATTAAAAAACAATGTAGAAAAATGATACAATCTAAAATACAAAAAAATGAAGTAAAATTATAAAATGCAAGCCAAAACTGAATATTTTAAATTATATAAACTTATTTGAAAGTTTGACAAGCGGGCTAAATTAAATATAGCTTATTTACAGTCTATAAAAATACTAATGACATAAAATGAAAAAATTCTATTTAAATGCTTTAAAAATTCAAGATAAAATGATAATAATCTTGAATTAAAAAAAAAGATTTAGTTAGTATTAAAAATCAAATAATTAAAAATTAGAACCACAAAACATTCCCGTCTGTTATAACTCTGGAAAAAGTACATATAAGGAATGACGATTTGGAATGACTATAAATTGCCTTAAAAACTAATAGAAAGGATGAAAAAATTCGTACGAAAAGTGCGGAAATCATGTGTTTATCAAATAATTATAATGGCGATCTTCGATTATCGATAAAGGGTTAACATTTAACATATATAGAATAAATGCTTAACAAATTTCATTAAGTTAAACTATTATATAAATAAGGAGTCCAGTTAAATTATTAACTATATTAAGTCATGTAGAAAAATTTTATGAGAGAAGAATTGATAAAGAAGATATGTAAGATTATTAAAATTGGGGTGTATTTCTGATCAATACAAAAGGAAATTTTGACACAGCGCGCCAAATGAACAAAATATTCTAAATTTATAAAATCGTCAAATATTATTTCGATAAAAATATATATTAAATATGAGAGAATTTTTACTTAAATGCTATAATTATCGGCGCTCTGATCTTTTACATTCTAGCAATGTGGCTGTTGGTTAACCTGATGCGTCATGCGTAAGTAATTTTTGTTTATTAGTATCAAAGACTTCTAGGTCATTGAATATTATGCTTTTCTTGGGAACTTAAAAAACCTAACTAATTTCGTAATTCAATAATAAAAGTAAAATAAATAAAATTTTGGAACAATTTCATGCGCATTCAGATGATTGTAGGAAAAATATGTGATTTGACACTTTTTGACCCTTTGTTCTCACATTTGAATTTAATGTTGGCGTATTTCCCCCAATCGATGTTTTGTCCCCTCTATTTTCGCCCCTTCCTTTTCATTCATTCTGTCCTCACTCGTCCGATTTGGTAAGGATCGAGCGAGTCGCGCGTATTGTATTGTTTTGTGTGAGCGGAATAAAGAGATTATTATTCCGATCTTCGAGTGAATTTGGAAAGGGTTAAGAAACCCCGTGTCTACATTTTCTCTTTTATCCTATTTGGCGCTCCCTGCGGAACGACTTGGGACCAGCTACAACTTCGGATTTTTTGTGCTCTTCACGTCATTTACTATCGATCCTGGGCTAGGACGATAGGCAAGTAGTGTGATTCGTCTATTTATCGATCCGGGCTGGACGATAAATTATTCTTCGCGGGATTTTGAGCATACTGATCCGGGCTGGACAGTATTGAGTCGATCCGGGTTGGACGACCGCTCTTTTGATCTTTTTCGATTCCGGGCTGGGACGAAAAAGTGTCGAGTTTTGTGCAGCAACTGAAGAAGAATCTGCGAAAAATCGATCCGGGTTTGGACGATATTTGGGAAACTGCGAAAGATGTGGAGTTATCAGCAGAATCAATTTGGATATGATGCGGAGAATGTGGGTGTATTTTCACCCAATCAATATGTGTATCCGGTGCAACATGAACAGGGATTTGTACCACAATTAGACCCGATAGCCCAGCAATACAGGAGTGCTTCACCCCATCAACTTGCACACCCAATGTATGCGCAGGATGCACCGCAATTTTTTGAGTTTCGAGATAGTGAACAACCAACTTTCGATCCAACGATTTCTCATCAAATTGATTTTTTTAATCGGCATATCGCCAAAATGCTTCGTTCAGCAGAGGCGGAAAGATTTACAGACCCAAAATTTGCAGAATGGTGTCATGGTGAGGCCGAGTATTTTTTGAACTTCCGCGACTCCTTATTGCGTAATGAACCGACACGAAAGTATGGAAGCGAGCGCCAAACTGAGCATACTTTGATTGAAGAGTCGCCAACACTTCCTGTGGTCGAAAAGCAACGAGTTGGTAATGTGGAACATCAACATCTGATGGGTCAATCGAGTTCGGAAATCCCCGGAATGGTCATTAGGGATCAACTTGATTTACCTTTGGACCCGACAAAAATTCTGGCTAAGAAATTGCGAGATGATGATAGTTCATTTTGCCGAACGAACTCAGAAATGATCCATAAATCGCAGAAAAAGTTCGAACCAGACTTTAGCTTCACATCTCTTTTCGATCTGCAACATGATGAGGACCCGAATGAAACCCTACCAAAATGGTTTTTCCGTGAAAATCCCGACCGAAATTCGGTCCATGAGACATCAAATTTACCCGTACACGGCAATGTTATTGATTCTGTAAACTGCAAATGGTCGGAAAATAACGTGACGATACAGCCAGGTGAATTAGGAAAGGAAGTGAATTGTCAGCGGGATGTGTTCGAAAAGAACCTGATAAAGCCAGATGATCCAGAAACGAATCTGATTCGTCAACAGAGGGAGTCCGGAAACNCTATGACACATCGCATTTCGAGTCATTTTTTGTCCTTGCGGCCACCAATTGTCGATGATGTGCGAGCAAAATGGTCGAAGCGTCGATTAAAAGAGTCGTCATTGGATCAGGATTCGGCTTCCGATTTTGGACTAAAACGCGGATTCAGCAGTGAGAAATTGCGTGGATTTCGATGGGCTAAAACGCGGATGAAAAAGAGTCCTGGAAGAAAAGAAACTGGGAAATTGGACCAATCGAGGACGATTGAATTTTTCAGAGGATCGGGAGGAGTAGATGGAAAGAGGAAAAAGGAAAGAAAGAGAAGAATTGGTCCCGAATTCGATTGCGGAATGGCGAAATGGGCTGAGGAAAGGATGAAAAGATGGCGAACAACCGTCCGAAATCAACTTCATGGTCGTCTTGGAGAAGCTGAACACGGATCGAAGAGAGGAAACTCGAAATTTGATAGGGGTCGGAGACACTTTGAATCGGGACTAACTGCTGGGGATTCGGCTCATGATCGTGGAAACTGTTACTCTGTTCTCCGCACCCCGAAGGAAGTTGTAGCTGGTTCACCACCAAAGGACCTTTCGGTTAACAGCTTGAATTGTGACTCTGCTTGTGGATTGTGGCGCTGAACTCGAAGATGAGGGACCATCTTCTTCAGAGGGCCGGGATGTAGGAAAAATATGTGATTTGACACTTTTTGACCCTTTGTTCTCACATTTGAATTTAATGTTGGCGTATTTCCCCCAATCGATGTTTTGTCCCCTCTATTTTCGCCCCTTCCTTTTCATTCATTCTGTCCTCACTCGTCCGATTTGGTAAGGATCGAGCGAGTCGCGCGTATTGTATTGTTTTGTGTGAGCGGAATAAAGAGATTATTATTCCGATCTTCGAGTGAATTTGGAAAGGGTTAAGAAACCCCGTGTCTACATTTTCTCTTTTATCCTATTTGATAATATACAGACTTTTTTCTAAAAAATTATTCATTAATTTAAAAAAATATATAAAATATTACATTAATTTATATTTAGATAACTAACTAATTAATTAATCAATTATTATTACTATAGTTATAATCATTATGTCAATGAATTAATGATATAATGAAGAAAAAAATAAAACTTCAAAAGAAATATAGACGCTAGTTTTAATAATTAAGGTTTAATATAATTTGAAAGAAATATATAGCATTCAGTAATTATTTATTCCAGACCAGATTTTTTATGAATTGAAACCGGCATCAGTAAAAACAATAAACCACCAGAAACGGCTATCAGTAATTTGTGAGAATAATTATTTTTTACAGATTATGTTTTACATCTAATTGATTAATATATTTTAAAAGTTCAATTGATATTTCAAATATCTATTAATGTAATTTATAAATCAAAATAAATAAATGACTACAAGAAATGTCAGTCCTATAAAAATATATAAATAAATATTTCTTACATCTAATTATAAAAATAAGCATACATTTAAAATTAAGATAAAGCTTAGATATTAAACTCATAAAGAATTATTTGTCAAATTAATCTAAAAATTGTAAATAAGCAAAAAATTTCCTATTTAATTCATCAATTATTTTTGAGAGAAATTTCTATAATTAAAATTTATGGTTATTAATAAAAAAGATTATTTATAATTTCACTATTTAATATTATTACTGTGCTATCTTTACCTCTTTAAACAAACAGCTTCATTTACATGAAAAATATGCTCTTAATGTTATACGATGAAAAAAATATATAATTTAAAAAAAAACTACAAACTTCCATAATGTATAAAAAAAAAATAAAAAAATTAAGATTAAAACAACTTCTCTACATTATTTATCAATCAAAAATTGTAATTTATTTTAAGAATATTTTTTATAAATTAGCAATCAAATATACTAGACAAGCTACAGCTATATGAAATCTTGCTAGATTTTGCAACCTGAAAATAAAATTTATATTTTCCTAATTTTTTGCAAATTTAATAATTTGTTTTATTATAAGTTAATTATGTTATATACTTTTTAATGTTTTTGATTAAAAATTTTATTCATTTCTAGTATATAATTCATATCAACGAAAAATATTATAACATAAAAATATAGATTGTAATAACTGAGATATAAAACTAAAAATCGAAAAAAAAATAAAATTTGATCTAAAACTATTTAAAAATGGTAAATAATATAATTTTATATTTACTAGCTATTTAAATAAAAATTTAATTTAAAAATTTTTTATATTACTAAGTATATAATTATAATTCTATATAACTATATAATAATAAGATTAACTTAATTACAAAAAAATTTCAATGCTATTAAGAAAAATAAATTATATAAAAAAATATTCAACAAATTTTAATGATATATATAGCTCAATTTTACAAAATTAGCTTTATCAATCGCATGAAAGCGCATAAAATTTATTATACCAATATAGTTAAATAAAAAAGTCTATTAGTTATTAAAAGAAAAGTAAAAAAGAACATTCAAGAAAATTTCTTATGCAAAAAGGAAAAGTTATAACAAATTTTCAAGGAATTTAATATCATAGCCAATAGAATATAAGTTAAAGGTCAGAGTTAAAGATCATTTTTTTGTAATTATTTACCATTCCCCAAAAAGTAATATAATAAACTTAATGAACAAATTCATTTTAGCAATATAATTCATTCCAAATTAAAAATTATTGAATAATTTAATTAACAAGCTTTTTTATTTTAAATAAAATATTTATCGCCCTTATCTATATTCTCAATCATTCGAAAATTTAATTTTTAAAATGATTTTCGTAAATTATATAAGTTAATTTAATAATTTAATAAATTATATAATTAAATAATGTAAAAATGATTAAATGTTCAAAATGTGACCTAAAAGTTATAATGATTCTATTCTCAAGTTAATCCCTATTATAATGGTAAACCCAATTTAAAATATCATAAATAGATGATCTATCCAGAAACACGGATCCGCATTATCGAATCGTCCGACTAAAAACTTAAATAGTATTTAAAATGTTTCCAATTTTTCCATAATTTTTTTAAACCAATAAACAAAATTAAATATGGTCATAATTTTTTAATCATTAAATTTATAAAAAATTAAAATAAATATTTTAAATTATGAAGGTCAATGCAAAAATTTTAAGATTCTAAATTAAATTAAAATAAAAAAATAAACAATTATTAAAAGAATTAAAGAAAAATCAATGAAATTCGACTGGGATATTGAAATGCCTTCGAGGGAAGAAAACCAACATGGATGGTAGTACCGGTGCTAGGACGTTAAATAAAAAACCGGGTGTACACCGCCAAAAAATAAATTGCAGGATCGTGGCCATCATGGTTTATTAACACATTAACAAGACGTTCACCCTTTTGCGTTTTGTATGGTTTCGTTAATAAGTCTTTGCAGATTAGTTATAGTAAGCTAGTTTATACTTTTCTTCTTAAAGTAAATTGTACTATTAAGATTTTAATGAAATTAAATAAATTCAATAGTTTTTATTTTAAATTGCTTTTTTGTAAAAAATAATAAAAAAAGTTGAATGAATAACCTATATATATTATCAAACATAATTATTAATTGAATATTGTGAAAAAATATTAGCGAAATACCAAAAATAATTATTTAACAGCACATTAAAAATGCTTTAGATTGAATGAATAACATAGCTTATTATTATTACTATTTTAAGATAAAAAAATCAAAAATGTAATAAAAAAAATTAAATGATAATAAATATGGAAAACCATAATATAATCAAAACATAAAACATGAAAAATTGTTACTTTATTTTAACATGTCGGAATCATTTAGGAATAATTAAAAAATAGCCAAATAAATTTTTATTAAATAAAAATTAATTAAAATAAATGATTTTTAAATTTATAACTAAAAATTACAAAGATTAGAAAATAATATTTAAGTTTTAAAAATATTTTATTTTTTTAAAGTAATTTTTAAAAATATATCTATTTTTAATCATTTAAGATAATAATTATATCATTTAAAATAATTACTATTTTAAGTTGCTCAAGTATTTTTTGCCTTCTATTTATATAATCGCAGGAAAAGCTCTAGAATTACCCGAATTTTAAAGTAATTTTTAATTTTCTTATAAGTATACAAAAATTTGAATAATAAAATGTGAATAATTTTTTATAAAGATTATTATCAACATCTTTTATTTACTTCTAAAAAACAAAATAGAACGAATAAAATAAAACAATTCAAAAAATAAATAAAAAATCCAAAGATCAAAATTTCATATTTATAGTTAATGAGAAAAGTTTTAATCACCAAAATCAATATTGAGCTTTATTATGTGCAAAGATAAATAGTTTAAAAAAAAGTAATTTTTATAAAAAATCGTAAAACTCATCTATTAGAAAGGTAAATATAGCCAAATTGCGATATTGTTAAAGCTGTAAATTTTAATTAATAATAATAATTAATCTTTATTTTCTATCCATTTCATAAATTTTAGAATATACAATTATAACTAATAAAGAAAAAAATAACCAAAATAATAATATAATTTTTTATTTTTAAATATTTTTTAATACCTATTAGAAAAATGTTGAAAGAGATTAAACAGATTGGTAAACGGAAAACAACTGAAGAAAGTGTGGAGTTATTCTTACATTTGAGTGCGAGACTGGCAAAGTCTAGCGGGATACTAACCGTACAAAAAGAAATTATTTGCTTCGGGTAAATTGTAAATGATAGGAGACAGAGCCGTTGAATTTAAATTTTGAAGTAATCAAAATAATTTTTTATTTTTTATACCAATATCAAAAAAAAAACAAACTTTCATAAATAAAATAGTTTATAATAAATGAGTTGAAATTTTTTTCTATAGATATCACTAAATCGGTATGAAAAGACTATTATAGAAAGTATGGACCTGTTTAAAGATCTTTATGATAATAAATTTAATTTAAAATGTAAATAATCTAAAATATATATTAAAAAAATACAAATTTAATATTTCCTTATTTTAATCGCAAAATTATTTAAATATGATAAAAATAAAAAATAAAAATGATATCATTAAACTAAAAAATTAAAGAAAACTTAAAGTATTCATTTTTCCGGAGACTTTAATTGACAATAGAAAAATATAAATCAACAGATAATTTTGTTCAAAATTGATACATTAATTAGAAATAATATTTAATCAATTTTGGCCAATTTGAACTTCGATCAATTTTTTTAAATAAACTATTGATAAATAAAAGCGAAAAGCAATTTTATTTCCGATAAATTGGAAAAGAAAAATTTTTATTGTTTAGTTTAATTTATCTGCAATAATTTTATAAAAATTTAATAAAATGAATTAGCTAAATTGTTTTTTTAGAAACAAACTTAAAAAAATAACAATGAATGTTGGCATAGTTGGGCCATTGCCTATCATTGTCCTACCGAATCAAATGCACAAAAATGCAATTTTATTACAAGCGCTGAAGGATATGGGCACGGGGGGGGGGGAAATCCCCCCCGTCCCCGACTTTTTTGGACCTCATCCCCGTCCCCGACGAGCCCATACCCGACAATCCCCGATCCCTGACCCTCATCGATTCGGGGATGAAAATGCACCCTTAAAGATCCCATTTTGGGTCCAACAGTTTAGTGGGTCCAACAATTGAGGGAATTTGGTGGAAGAGCAACCTTAAAGCCCATAGCTCATTAGTCTGTTATTATTTAATTTTTAAATATTTTATATCAATAACGTTTTAGAATTAATTCTTTAATTTTTACTATCATTTTTAATAATTTAATATTTATATTTATTGATTTTTTTTGTTTAAACTTTAGAATTTTAAAGATTGTATCAAGAATAAATTTATATATTTAATTATTTCTTTTTATTGTATTGGTTTAAAAAATTCACAGTTCTTATAAATTTTATAATAATTTTATTTTTTACCTAATCAGTTTTAATAATAATTTTTATGTAAATCTAAAGTCAAGAAAGCTTCAAATTTAATATTTTTTCAATTAAAAATATCTAACAACTCACAAAGGGCAATAGAAGTCAAATATATGAGCAATATTATCGCTGTCAGGACTATCGCAATATTGTTGATGTCAGAACAACTTCTATCTTGTTTTTTTGGGTTTTTTACTATTTAAATTCGATCACTTGATGTTTTTTATCTACCGTTTTTTCTAGAATCACTTAATTTCTATCTTTAAACAGTTTGATCTCTTATTATTTCCTTATTGTACTTTATTTTTAATAAATATTTTATTATATTTTAGTACAGCTCTTTAAATAAATATATCTTTTACGCTTAATAATTTGTTAACATGATTTTCCAATATATACTTATAAACTTTTTACTGAAATTAATCATATGTTTAGAATTTAAATGTATTTAGCTTTAGAAATAATAAATTTTATTATATAGTAATAATGTGTTATTAATTCAATTCATTAATTCAATTATTTAAATTTTCTTCTTTGGCGCTTTCGAGTTCCCCCATAGTCACTTAAAAATATTATTATAAATATTTCTTTATACTTTCTAAAAATTATTTGTTTTAGTAGTTATTAATCTCTTATTATATTATTAAATTTGATGCATAATTACCAATTCAATTCTTAATTATGAAATCCAGCAATTTGTAATGAGAGGGGCAGTAATTTATTTGTCGATCACTACAATGTTGATGTGAGTGGGGCACATGGTGGCAAATTTCTGGATTTATTGTCGTAAAAAGAATAAATTTTGTTTATTTGGAAGATCATAAATTTTAAAATAATTTGAATTAGCCATGTTAATAAAAATTTGATAAGAAATAATAAATTTAAAAAAAATTTTGATAAGAAATAATAAATTTTCTTTAGAAATAATAATTTAAAAAAAATTTGATAAGAATTTATGTAAATTTTAGTTTAGTAGTAGCAAATTCAACTAGATATCTTATTCTAATATCATTATTTAAAGTATTTTTTAGCTCATTAAGATCCTATGTAAAATAAGTTAGATTAATTTTTAGAATATATTTTAGATTACCAACTTAAAATAATGAATTAAACCTATGCGCAATTTTTGATCCACTCAGACCGATTTTCTATGTGAAATTTTAGTGCAATAGTTCAAATTAAAATTTTTCTAATAAATTAAAAAAATAATATTTAAATTATTTGGACATTGTTAATCTGGGGTAAAAATTTGATTTCTTCATTTAATTTATAATATTTTTTACTTTTGTTAAATAATTCTATATTTTTATAAAATTGTATTTATCATTAATAATTAAAATCATCCACTCAAAAGATTTTTTTTCAATTATTAACCTTATTTAAATTAAAAGTATCATTAATATCAAAATATTAATATTAATATTTTATAATTTAAATTATTTTTAGTTAATTAAATTATTTAAACAAATAACGAAAATTATTTAAACATTAACGATTTTCTTGTTTTTGAATTTAGTTATATTATTTATAATTTTTTCATTTAATTATTAATAATTTTTGACTTCTTACATTTAATTATTTTTGGTAAAAATTATACTATTCTGAACAATTTTGTTTATTATATTTTATTATTTTACTTTGGAATTATAACCAATTTTTAAATATTAATTTTTATTATATAAAAATTATAAAACTATCTTTTTAATAGAACCATAACCGAAAATTCCATGTCGCTTTCCATTTTATTTGTTTGTATTAAAAAATTCGTTATTTCACTTACTGAATTCGGTATGACAATTGCCAATAAGTATAATAATCAATTCATTGAGCTATATGTTTTCTTAGAATCTAATATTCTGCTATCAATAAAATCGTTCTATACACTAAAAATGTAATTTTATTCAAAAACTGAAATTAATTTGAATTTCTTCGTTTTTAAAATTTTATTTGTGGTGTCGATATATCTATGAATGAGAAAGAAGGTAATAATTCTAAGTTAATTTCTAATATAATTTATTTAATTTTTTTTAAATTTATTTACTTAAAACAATGTATCAGATAAGAAAAAACAGAGAATAGTGGATTGCTTACATAAGTTCTTCGAAAATTAAAATAATAAAAGAAAAACGTAAATAACAAAAAGGCTATAAAAGGTTTAATTATTATATATTAATTATTATCAGATTATATAAGTTTTGTCTCAACAATATTATCTCTTCATTTGTGATTAGCGATCGATTATGGAACTCTGATTATTTCCATTTATAAAAATCAAATTTAATATTATAATAAAAATTTTTATTTGAATTTATGTGCAAATGTAATTAATATATCTGATATTTTATCCTAGTTTATTATGCCGTGAGTAATCTAAAAATAAATTAATTTTTTAAAAATTTTTATTAAAAATGAATAATTGTTGAGATTTAAATACATGAGAAAAATAATTATATGATTTATTTAATAAATTTTATGCAACTAATTATTGTATAGTTGCATTTTAATAATTAAATCAATTAACAACGAGCAAATGAGAAAATTTAAAATATTTTTTATTAAATGTATGAACGAAGTGAATGCTCTTCTTTGGTAGGTTCAAGTTTAAAATAGAATAAATCATTCATAATCTTTCACAAAATATTATTAATTTATTTTTAGTTTTCGCATTTATAAATTAAATGTAATGGTACTATTATTCGTATCGTTCTCAGTTTCGATTAACACCTCAAACATATGTCCGAAACGAAATAAATGTGAATAAATTAAAATAATGCATATTAAATATTATCATAGGTTCCTCTTTTATATATTTAGAGTTGCATCAATTATACAGTAAAATCAGTTCTTTATTAAAAAGGTATGAAAATATAATTTATTATAAAGATTTTTTTAAGTATTTAATTTTATTTTTTCGATTATGTATTTAATTTTATTTTTTTTTTCGGTTTTTTTATTTTTTTTCGGTTAGTCTCTTAGCTCTTCACAAATTTTTCTTTCATGTACTTTGCGTGGTGCTGTACAGTCATCGATAAGGGGACTACTCGCCATAATTTAAGGATTTACATTCCATATTTCAATATTATATGTTAAATCCACAGGAGTATCTATCCAGACAGATTTTTGATCATATCACCAATTCTTTTAATAAATAAGTTAATTTTTTATTATTTTACAATTTTTATGGATTTTTCTAATTTGCGTCCAATATTTTTAAATTTTTATTAGATTCTTATTCTTAATATTTTTCTTAAAAATTAAATATTATTTTCTTTCTTTTTTATTTTGAAAATTTTCTAAAAAATTTTTTTAAATTTCTTTCTTTTTCTTTATCTATATATATTTGCGCTTATTTTTCAGACTAAATATAATTTACCTTCATTAATTATAAACTTCTTTTTAACTAATGATTAACTCTTTTAATAATTTTTTAAATTGGATAAAAAATTCAAATTATTAAAATAATTATAATTTTAAATTTTTCTACGTTATTATCTATTACATAATTATTGTTTAATGATTTTTATATAATTATTTTTTATTTACTAAGATATGATTTTTATTTTTTAACCAAATTTTAATATAATTTGAAAATTATTGGTAATTTATTTATTCTGACACCTTTACACAAGCGCATGTGTAGGGTCGGCTGACCATATCTACATTATTTTTACGATAAATTAAAATATTTTTTAAACATTTTATTTGTTATTTTGACCTTTAAAAATTAATTGATATTGCGAGAAAATAAGTATAAATATCATGCCGAATTAGTATAATAATTATTCATTTCTAACACATAGAACAACAATTGAATGAAAAAACCATTTAACAGGTAAAAGACGGTTGGATTCTGCACGCCGCACACAGAAGCTATTCAGAACTATCAATAGTACAATATATACAATTTTTATAAAAAGAATTCCACTAATTATTCATGATTATTCATATATTTGATATGAATTAATTCAAAAATCCGAAATTTTATTTTAATTCATATTATCAATTATTATTTTTTTCAAATTGTTTTCATTGATTTTGATAATTTAAATTGTTGGGATTTATAATAGCATATATATGGAAATTAATTAAAATTTCAGTGCATATGAAAAATTTTTATATTTTGTTTTTATATATAATAAAACATTCCATTCATTCTCCCTTTTATCCCTTCATTTTCTATTTCATTCTCCCCTACTCCCATTGATAGGATGTTTAAATAATCTTAAGTTAATTGTAATTTTACAGTGAAATAATTCCCGCACTTTTCAGTCCGTATCTTTTGGGACAGAACATAAGAAGCGGGCAAAATTGTGATGATACCAATCAGTCCTGGCGCTTTGGCCCAGATCACACCTACTGGATACGCAACCTGTCCACCTTATGTAGGAGTCTCAACCGTCGATATCGTGGTCTCTCACGGGGATAATGTCAATGCGGCGGAAAACTTCATGAAGACTGAGATGAGCAACCATGGTATAATTGATTTCATTCTCACCAACAACAAAAAAAAACAAAAAAAAGAATCATCAAACAAAAAGAAACTAAATTTTTTCTTGAATCTTTGCATATAAATTCGCTAAAATCAAATCTGTTCCTGCTGACTTTCATTTTTATAATGGTCTTTATTAAAAATTATCAATTTTCACCATTCCACTTTGAATTCATTTCTTCATCCATACATAATCAAAAATAAAAGCAAATCCTTTTATGATACTAATATTTATATTTATTTTAAAATTTTAAAAAAGTAAAAATTAACGAAAAATCAATATAAATATTGTAAAAATACAATCAAAAATTCTTTATCTAAAATAATAAAAAATTTTAAAAAATCAAAATAAGGAATAAGGTTATGAATAACTCATTAATCAGAAAAAAGTTTATAATTTAAATATCAACTAAATAAATTAATAAAAATGAAAATTTCTTTAGATATATGATTGAAATGGATTAGTTTGTCGTTATGTTTTTTGATAAAGAAGGTTCTATTCACAAAATTTTGGCGAATAAATTAATTAAATTTATATCACATTTAGATAAAAATAAAATCATTCTCTTGAATCAATGAAAACTTCCAATATAACAAATGAATAATAATAAATAAAATATAAATAATAAAATAATAAAAATTAATAATAACAAATAATAATATAAAAAATAAAAGTCATGAAAAAAACTCACCTAAATATCTCTATTGATTTTATTTTGAACTAAAAATATTAACAAATAAACATAAGAAAATTAAAGTTTATAGAAAAAAATAGTTAAGCAATTACAATAAAGTATATATTTTATTTTAATAAATCCAAATTCATAATTATGGCAGAAGTCAAATGCCATATGGCGGATTATGATGACCAGAAAGTTCTGAAAAAGATTATGATATCCAATTACAAAAGAATTACCAAGATCGAAGTAATATTAAAAATTCTTTTCCAGAAAAAATGAACTTTGATTTGAAGAATTACATGTTTTTTTTAATTTTTTTTTCAAAAAATCAGGTCCAAACGACGGACTTCAACCCAGTACAGCCACCGACGGGGCCCAACCAAATCAAACAACCACCACTCATTACTCAGGTAATTCAACATTTTTATGATTTTTATTTAATTTTTTAGCAAAAAACAGGCCCAACCACAAATTTTCGGGCACCGGCACAGTTCCGGAGATACCAATTTATCATTATCATACACAGGCACCACCCTTTATAAGGTGGATAATAAATTTATGATTTTTTATTAATTTTTTCTATTGCTGAAAAGTGCAGATGTACTTCTTAAAACATGAAAATAAAGCTTAAATAATTTGAAGATAAACTTATGAAATAAAATTTAAATACAACGTAAAAATAAATATAAATAATTAAGAAAACTATAATCTAAATTTAAAATGAAAACTAAATTAAAAAGATCTCTCATAAAATTTAAAATTTATATTTTAAAATAGTAAATTAGCGATGAAAATTGCTCGTTATTAATAAAATTAAGCTCAATTAATGTTGTTCAGCTCAACATTAATTGGAAGATACCAATTTGAAAGGATGTAAGATTGAAACTATCCAAAAAAATTAAATAATTTTATACTAAAAACTTTTGAGGATATTAACTAATGCTTTAAAAATCCTGAGTTATTAAAAGAAATAATAAAATTTCAATTTAATAATTTTAACGTGTTCTTACAAATATGTACCGTATATAATTTATTATGAATTTAAAAAATTTTCAGTTTATTATTGAATATTAATTGAAAAAAAGATCTCTAAAGTTTAGTTCCCTTGATTTTTGATCCATAGTAGATGATGTGCTTCTCTCAGCAGAATCGAAAGAATGATATAAGGCGAAGACAATCATGACACAATCCGACAACCAGGCGCTGTATAACAGCAGAATTCTACTATCCATTTCTTTGAAATTGAAATTTACTTTACAACAAAATAATTCCATCAGAAATAATTATTTTAAAAAGGTTAAAAAAGGTTAATTTTTATGAATGTAAATAAGTACTTGGGTACTATTAATCCATTCACAGTATAATAAAAAGTATAAATAAAAAGATAAATATAATATATTTTTTAAAAAGAAAATTCATTTAGATAATTGAAATTAAAAATTCAATGAATAGAACATTATTTTAAAAAATTATATGGAAAAGAATTAAGAAGAATTAAATTTGTGAAAATAATCGTGGTGTTAACTACCATTTCCGACCATGCCAGTAGCGGACACTATCTACTGCGCATTTATGTCGAATAGATTGTGGATGTAATGCAAGTTATATAAGTATTGTATTGCCAATATTATTAAAATTAAAATAAATATCGAATTCAATATATAAAAAAATGATTTTAACTTATACAATTAATTTTAAAATGAAAGATCAAAAATATTGGTTTTTTGAAGAATGTAAAAAACTTTATTCATTAAAATTCGGAAATATGTTAAAATCTTAGTTATTTAATACCTTTTAATTTGTCCATTTTACAACAAAGTAAGATTTTTTTAAAAATTGTTTTAAATTTATTAAATATATAATTTAAACTTTTTTTCACTGCAGTTATTTAATATAAAATAAAAACACGAATAATAAATAAATAAATTAATTATATAATAGCAATATTTTAAACTTTTTAAACTTTAAAATGCTTACAAATCTGACATTCTGGATAAATTTTTAAAAAGCCACAGCGAGAACAGTGAATCAATAAATGTAAAAAAATTTTAATATATTAAATTCCTTTGAAAATGAACAAGGATCAGCAAATTGTGGATTTTATGTACAATTTATAAATAAGAATGTAATTCAATGTTAATTTTAAATATAAACATTCGATTGCCACCTTAGAAATTGATGTAACATTTATCTTGAATCACAAAAATATAAGAAGAATATAATACTTATACGACTTATAGATTTGTATCTTAAAAAATTAACTTAATAATTTTCTAATTTATATTTAATATTTTTATAAATTATTTTAAAGGATTATCGAGCAGGAAATTTTTTATCTATAATACAATAATATAAAGAAAAAAGAGAAATACCATTTTTTGAGTGGCAATTGTCTTCCATGAAGACAATTTTCATACTAGTAAATGCCATATTGGTGGCCTAGTTGAACCAAGTTTTCAACTCAAATAATGAGAGTAATTCGATGATTATTTTTTGATGGTACAAAAAATTCCTTTTTTAAACAATACAAATTCTATCGTGTTAAAAATAAATTAAATTATTGATTTTATTATATTAAAAATAAATAAATCTGCTCCTGGTACACCCATCCCCGATCCAAAAACGCCATGAATGATTTACTATATGTGCGCCCGCGTTCCTAATAAGTGGGAAAAAAGAGACAAAAATTAATTGCATTATTATTATTATTCTTTTAGACCCAAAAAGCGGATGGATGGATAATGCTTGATTACTTTGCGTTAAATATATATTAATGATTTCTTTATTATTCTTTTTACTCGAGCATATGCATAAAAATTTTTAAAAAAATTTTCAATACTTTGATTTTTTATTGAATTAATAATAATAATAATTATTATTATGAAAATAAATGGAAGAATTCTATTATATTCTAATTACATAATTTGAATCAAAAAATAGAAATAATATTAATTAAATGTATGTTTATTTAAATAAAATAGGTTACAAATTTTATAGCTATTTTACATAATAATTATCAGAAAAGTCCGAATTATTAGTATATGATTAAAAAGAATTTTATATAATGAAAATATTGTCGGAAGTTGGCGTTTCAGCGGTTGTGTCTAAGTCTTTTCTTGGTTGTTCTAAAAACTATTAATATGTTAATGCTGGCTTTGAAATCCGAATCAAAAAATATGTATAATAATTCTTTCCAAGGGCCCATAATTATCGAAAAAATTATTTAAATAAAAATAATATTTCGAAAGCGTTAATATTTTTAATTGTATTGTTGTTTTAAAATGAAATTAATTTAGATAAAAATAAAAATTATTAAACAAAAATTAATATTAAAATGAAAATAAATCTTATTTTTATTATGTAGAATATTAATGAACAATAGCAGAATTTTACTTATCTCTTTGGTTATGCAATAACGGAATTCGAGTCTTGGACCGACAGGGATGCTACCACCGCATCTCGATCAGTGGTGTGACGACTCCAAGTTCAAGTCTATGTTGAGCTTTTGCAGGACTGACAAGATTATTATAAATTCGGTACATTTTGTTTTTCATTCTAGATTATGTTAGATTGCAATCAGCAAATTTTTTCGATATAAACTAGTGATATATTGTGTTAAAAATATTATTGAATTTATATATTATTTTAATATATTTTATATTTTTGAATATTAATTAATTAAAACAAAATAATAAAATCTAATCTAAATGTGAATGAACATTATAATTTATAAAAACGAAAAAGATAAATTTTTGAATAATGAAATTTTTCTAATATAAATTTTAATTATTTTAAATGAATAATGAATAATTTTTACAATAATTTTACTCTTATACAGTATAAAGAAGATAATTTTCTTAATTTACCAAATCTAAAAAATTAAAGAAAAAATAAAATGAAAGTTAAAAATTCTAAATTCGAAATAGAATAATAAATTTTTTAATTAGTCCACAATGTTTAGCTAAAGATATAATATTAAAGATAACAATTGCTTTTTAACAGAAACATGGATCAAAAATTTTGAGCTCTTTGATAAGTCACATTTAATAGTTATAAAATAACTTAATATATCAATCTAATTGTGAATTAATAATTATTATAATTGAACAATATAATAATAATTTAAATTTTATTTAAAATAAATAATATATTAAATCAAGAATATAAATGACCAAATAATAGTTTTATTGGCTTGTTATTAATGAAAATATAGATTGTGGTATCTTCGCTTTCTTATTTGTGATATATGCAATAAATCTGAATCTAATAATAATATTAATAATAATTTATTTAAAAATTGACCAATATTCAAAAAAATAAATAAATAATAATATTTTTAAAAAATTCTTTAGTATTAATTCAATATGCTAACCTAAATGAAATGCATGCTGTTGGGGTATTGGTCTAGAACTCTCACGGCAACCGCAAACCGGTTAGCACTAACCAATGGCGAATTGGCTGCTATGTTTCACGCAGTACAGAATTTTCGGTCCATCATATATGGGAACGAACTCACTATATAGTTAAAGTAAAAAGAATAAAGAAGTAAAAAAATTAAATATACAAAATGGTCGGCAAGAAAAAATATGGATGATAAAAAGAATAAAAAAATGATAATATATAAAATATATAAACGTCTCTACTAAATAATTTATTACATTTTATAATTTTGAAAAAACAAAAACAGAAGATTAAAAAAATTATAAAGTTTTGAAGAAAGCAGAATTTAAATAACTATAAATAAAAAATGTTTAAATCTTGAATAACTACGATTATGTCATCTCAGAAAATGCTTTTAAATGGGAATGAACATAGATAATTAATATATTCATAATTAATAAATTATTAAATTACAAAAAAAGGATGGAACAGTAATTTTAAAGATTTTCTACCAATTTCTATAATTATGTTCATTCATTTCATTGGTTTTTTAATTTTTTGAAAATTTTCACCCAATAAAAATCTAATCAAATTTCACTGTTAAATTTTTAAAGAAAACTCTCAAGGCATATAAATGCAGGTGAGTATATGAAAAATAAATAAGCTTGGTTAAAAACTTTTAACTAGAATATAAATCTCTTTGTTATGTATTGATAACGAGGGACAAAATGAAAGTACTTTTGATTTGGTTAAAGAATTGGCAGTTTATATGAAGAAATTATCATTTTTTGAAGCTATGTTCTAAAACTCACGTTAAAATGTAGTACCATGATGGAAAGTTTTTGTGAATAATGAATGTACTAGGAATTCCGATTAGAATTATCACGTATATTTTAAATTGGTATTGTTAAGAATATAATAAATAATTAAAAATAAATTACGCATCGATAACAACCATTTTAAATAAAACAATATAAATGGAATAAACGATTATCAATATTAAAATTAACTTTATAAATACTAAAATTTAATATATTTACTTATTAATACTTTATAGAAAAATTAAATATATTAACCATTCAAAGTATAAATGTATAATTATGAATTAAAATAATTAAAATAGTCATTTCTTTAAAAAATATTAAAAATTAAAAATATAGATTTGAAAAATCTATTAGATTAAATATTTAAAAATAAATTGTGCATAGATAATAACTTTTTTAAATAAAACAATAGAAAAATTATTTTAACTTGTTATTATTAAAAAAATAAATTGAAAAAATTAAATAATGTTTTATTATCAGTGAAATAATCAAGAAAAATAAGAATAAATTATAAAGTAATAAGAGAAAGAATTAAATAAATTAAATAATTATATTTAACTTTATTATGAAAATTTGAAGTAAATTTATTTTTAGAAGCAGAAAAATTGAGAAGAATTAATCAAAAATAAAGTTATTTTATTTTAAAAATAGCATTTAAAATATCCATTGATTATTTGAGATTAAATTAATGCATTTAATTATTTTTGATATTTATAATAAATAATAATTTCATTAAAATATTACTAAAATATGTTAATTATGACTTCTCATTATAGCGGTTTTATCTGATAAACAAACTCATCTATCTTATATTGTTATGATTAAATTATAAAAAATCTATTAATCAATAATACAAAAAATAATTTAAAAAACTTTGCCAACCAATATTCATCGACAAGATCGATACAATAAATTATAAAATTTCTTTAAATTTATTATCCTTAAGTTAAAAAAATAAAATAAATTATATCGAAGTTAATGTTGAAAAACCATCTTTATTGCTCTTTTATAAATATTTTAAAGGGGATGCAATATAATACAACCTAATTAGGGAACAAGTTACTTCATTTTTTCAGATAGCTAGACAGAATAATATAAAACCAAACTTTATCTAAATAAACAAATAACTACATATTAGTGAATATAAAAAAAATTAAAAATTTAAAATTAGTTCAAGCTAAAATACCATGTAGTTCAATTATCCAAATTTATTTTAAATTTCCTATCGAATAATATTTGTTTAATTATAGAAAAAATAATAAATTACATTATTAGGCTTAAGTATGTAATGTAATAAAATGAAGCATAAATATACCCTTTCCCAGAAATCAAATCCCTTTATGCTTCTACCATCACCTACATTATTAGGCCAAAGTAGACTTTTATAATATTAATTTAGAAACCATAATTTTTTAAACTATTATCTGATTAATTAAAAAATTGAAAAAATAATGAAATATGATGATGGATAAAAATTAGAAATCAATTGAAGCTTTGAGATAAAATGTTTAAACTTAATTTATTAAAAAATTAAATATTTTTCCAAAATTTATTATCTAAGTATCAAATATTCATAATTAAAAATTTCTATCTATAAAAGATAATTATCTATAAATATTGCAATTAATTTCTTTTTTCTTAGGATCTATTACATTAAAAAACCAAAAACCTACTAAAATTTGTCCATAATAATTAAAATTATGAAAAAAAAGAATTTGTTATTTTCCTTTAATTTTATATTTTAATTTAAAATGATCTTCTAAATAAAAATTTAGAATATAAATATAAAATAATTTTTATATTCATGTAAAGAATAATAAAAAATTATTTTTGCATAATCCAAACATTAACCATGCTGGCTGCTGTATACAATGAAAACTTTAGAATGCCTAATAGTAATTAAATTAATTTTTGTTTCGATTACGAAAGAATTTGTAATAATCGAACAGTCAACCAAGTAGTTGTTTGAATGACTAAACCAATATAAAGTATGTAGATCTCATTAGCATATTTATTGATAATTATTAATTTACTGAAAATTAAATATCAAATAAAAATTATAAAGATGTATCATTAACAAATTAAAGTAATAGAGATATATAACAAGAGAGAATCATTTTTTAATTTTTATTTACTGCAAAAGAACTGGTCTTAATGGAAAATAGTGTAAATCATTCAAAAAATATCGAATAACTAAAGCTATAATGGAAAATTAGTCCAAATTTTAAAAATTAATAATCTAAAACCGAAAATAAATATTAATTAAAATATAGTATAATGCAATAAAGTTATAATGCAATATAGCTAAAACCAAAATTTTTGGGTGGAAATTTTTTTTTAATTTGTTATATATAAATATCAATTCAAAAAAATTTTCCTTGAACCATTTTCAGTTCTATATAGTGGATAAATTGCTGCTGAATCATCATATGAAGAATGAAAACGAAGAATGATATGTTGATGAGATAAGAATTTTAGTTATTACAATTGTTTTGCATTGCAATAAAGAATTGTATCATTTTATTTGCAAAAAAAACACATATTAACCAATTTTATTTTTTTTCAATAGTCAGAATGCAAATTGGAGGCGAAAATCGTTGTGCATATATCCTATGTGTCCTTTTTGGGATTGTACATTTTCTTGCATAGACTGGGCTACCAAATACATTCATTAAAATTCACAGGGCCTAAGCCTATTTATAAGGATTTTGATAGTCCTTTTTGAGCAATTTCAATGAGCAAAGATTAATTGTCGATAACATCAAATGAGCAAAAAATAAATCAGACCAATTTTTGGTCTTTTAATTTTTCAAATTTCCTTGAAATATTTAATCATCTAGGTAGTATTTATATAATTACCTTTTAAAAATATGAAAGGTTTCAATAATATTCAATTGTATCCGGAAAAATCAAAAAGGCAAAAAAACGGTCCCTAAGAGTCTCCTACTCATCAGTGTTCGAAAAACATTTTTGGAACTAAATTATCCCGTGCCTTTCGTGGTGCGGCTGTCTTGATTAGGATTACTCGCTCGGTGATTGACTTGCCTGACCGACTAGAACTCTAAACGTTGAACAACTTTTTACCCTAATAAACGACCAGACATCTACATAAAAGAACCTAATGAATTAGGGTTCAAACCAGTGCTGCATTCACCAACTTCATGAAGTAGGTGATGCTTTTACTGGTTTTTTGATGACACGTCCTAACTCACGTACCGTATTTTTTCTACGTGACTATGTTATACCTGTTTCCCTGACTACTGTTACGTGACACTGATACGTGTTTGTTATAATTTCGAACTCTTTATTATAGCTGACAAGAACTTCAAAAGATTGACGAAATTTTTAAACATTTGTCACCACTCATCATACTAAATAAGATATGGTTGGCCATTAAGTTGTTGCGTCCCGTGCCATTTGTGTATTGATATTGAGACCATTTTCGTTGCAATGTTGGATGAACAATGGGCCGACATTTGTTGTAGTTGTTCTGGCTCTGGTGAACATCTTTTTATAAGCATTATGATATTCGGTGCTAAAATAAAAAAAATTAATTTTTTAGAATTAATTCAATTTATTTTTTAACATATAGCTTGATTTAAAAAAGGAAAGCGAGCAATGGCTTGAATGTAAACAATTTTTTTAAAGAACAATTATGATTTTTATTTTCAAATAAAATAGTTTATTTGTCTTTAATTTTTGGGATTTTTTTATGAATAATGTTAAAAGTTGAATTAAAAATTTTTTATGTCTCGCTCAACTCTCGAGGTCAATTATCGGTCTCGAGTTTCAGGAAATTTTGTGTCTCGAACATCATCACTACCAACACCGAATTGCTAAAGTAGAGAATCGGTGCGCTAAAGTACCTGCTAAAATAGAGAATCGGTGTGCTAAAGTACCTGCTAAAGTAGAGAATCGGTGCGCTAAAGTACCTGCTAAAGTAGAGAATCGGTGCGCTAAAGTACCTGCTAAAGTAGAGAATCGGTGCGCTAAAGTACCTGCTAAAGTAGAGAATCGGTGTGCTAAAGTACCTGCTAAAGTAGAGAATCGGTGTGCTAAAGTACCTGCTAAAGTAGAGAATCGGTGCGCTAAAGTACCTGCTAAAGTAGAGAATCGGTGCGCCGCCCGCTGACGCTACAATGCCCACCCAGTGGAGAAAGGCCATAAGTATGGTGAAGATGCCGTCAAAGAGTCTAGGCTGATCAAAGCGTGTGGTGCCGAATACATTGAACAGCCAATCCAGCGTATAATAAGTGAATATGTTGATCTGATCAAAGAACATGATCACCAGCCAGCCGAGCAGCACAACCAGGGACAGGATGAACACGGCACGTAACACGCGCCGAATCGACTCGCCGGAGGTGGCTGTGAGTGATGCGATGCAAAGTGGGTATTTTAAAAATCAAATACATAGCAGGTACATCAATTCGGTACTTATCAATTATCACTTTACCCCTCCCCCTTAATATGAATCGAGGGTTCTCAATTTGTGCTGAGCTCTAATCTATGTCAAATCTATCTTATAATTTCATCAAATTTATGATTTATTCATCCTTTTTCTTAATTTTACATGTTTATATTGTTGTCGAACCATCTTCTGCTAACTATACATGAAAAATCATAGATATGAATAAATCATATGTCAAATCTGTCTTCAGATTTGGGCTTGTTAGTATACTTGAAACACCCTGATTCTAAAAAGTGAAATTTACCAAGAAAAAAAAATTTCCACATGGGTAAAGTGAATATGTATCATTAATTTCATATTAAATAATTAAACGCAATGCAATTGAAAACGGAATGGATTTTTTTATTAAAGAAGAAGATTCATTTAAAAAATGTTGGTGGTTCTTACATATCATTAATGAATACAAAAGCAACAAAAGCAATTTTGTCTTAATATTATGCAAAACGCCGAAATAACCACGAAAAACATGCCACTTGATTTAAGACATTTAGTGCAAATAAACAAGATTTAAAGAGAAACATACCTCCAGAAAAATAGCGCCATAAAAGGAATAAAAAAATGACGACATAATGCAACAGGGCGAAAACCAATAGAATATATGCTTTGGAATGGTTGACCGCATTGATATACACACCAATAATGCAATATAAATCGCTTAAAAATCTCAAAATTTTTTTGAATGAATTAAAGAAATCATGGATGTTTTATACATAGAGAAATTGTTGGGTACTTGTATAATTTACATCTCCATTTTTTGTAAATTTTTCATAAATAGATTCTTCCCTTCTAATCATTTAAAAACGATTTCTTGTGGATATTTTTTGACGCTGAATCCGATTCTGATGTCCATTTTGACGTATTGCATCATCCGACGTCACTTTTTGACGTTAACATCAAAAAAGATTAAAACTACATATACATTTTTTCCTGTAAAATCATCTAAAAACCACAAAACCATGTTTATTTTTACTTACCATGTTTATTTTTACTTTCTTTTTTACGCAGACACCAAAAAATGCGCCAATATTTTTTTTTAATTTCGAAAAATGGAGATGTAAATTATTGGATTCAACAATAAATTATTGGAACTAAAAATAAAACGAAGAACGAAATACTTTTATGTATAATGTCATGAATGTTTACAACCCTAACAAATAATTATTCAATTACCGATAGCTCTTCATATTAAATTCGACCAATATGTCAATGTACAACAGCAAAGAACAACTCATGTACATTCCAAATGCAATGCCCGCACCAACACCAACCAAGGACCATTTGCGGATGCGGGACGTTGTTTGCAGCTGATTCATGCTGAGTGTGTGATGTGTTTGTGGATGATTTTTTTTTAAAATGACATTCAAAGATCTATTCTCGTTAAAGACTAAAATCCTGAATATATCCCGTGTTCTTGAAACTTTACCATGAGAAAAATTTATCTCATCAAATATGGGTTTAGATATCCCAAAAAAAATATCAGGCAAAATGAGTATCTTTTACCCAAAAAGAGTTCCTGTTTTAGGTGAATTTTAACATTAATGGAAAATTGTTTAAGGGAACTTTTGTCCAGCGTCCAGCGAAAGTTTTGAATTGTTTTATTTAGATAAGTAATATATCTACTCATTGGGTTTGATTTTGCTTAGCGTCTTATAATAAAATCATTTTGAGGCATTTGTGTAGTTTACGTGACAAACTTTTCAAAAGTTCAAAAGTCATAGAAGCCCCACATTTTACGATTTCATGTTTTATCAGGGGCTTTCGAGGATGCTGAATTTAAAATTGTCATCAGATTTGTCATTTCATCAAGATACATCCAAGATTTTTGATTTGACTAAATCAATATGATAAAATCTTGGATTTTTCCTGATGAAATGATNAAACGGTCCCTAAGAGTCTCCTACTCATCAGTGTTCGAAAAACATTTTTGGAACTAAATTATCCCGTGCCTTTCGTGGTGCGGCTGTCTTGATTAGGATTACTCGCTCGGTGATTGACTTGCCTGACCGACTAGAACTCTAAACGTTGAACAACTTTTTACCCTAATAAACGACCAGACATCTACATAAAAGAACCTAATGAATTAGGGTTCAAACCAGTGCTTCATTCACCAACTTCATGAAGTAGGTGATGCTTTTACTGGTTTTTTGATGACACGTCCTAACTCACGTACCGTATTTTTTCTACGTGACTACGTTATACCTGTTTCCCTGACTACTGTTACGTGACACTGATACGTGTTTTGTCATAATTTCGAACTCTATTATAGCCCACAAGAACTTCAAAAGATTGACGAAATTTTTGAACCTTTGTCACCACTCATCATACTACATAAGATATGGTTGGCCATTAAGTTGTTGCGCCCCATGCCACTTGTGTATTGATATTGACACCATTTTCGTTGCAATGTTGGATGAACAATGGGCCGACATTTGTTGTGGTTGTTCTGGCTCTGGTGAACATCTTTTTGTAAGCATTATGATATTCGGTGCTAAAATAAAAAATTGATTTTTTAGAATTAATTCAATTTATTTTTTAACCTTTAGTTTGATTTAAAAAAGGAAAGCGAGCAATGGCTTAAATGCAAACAATTTTTAAAAGAACAATTATGATTTTTATTTTCAAATAAAATAGTTTATTTATCTTAAATTTTTGGGATTTTTTGATGAATAATGTTAAAATTTGAATTAAAATTTTTTATGTCTCGCTCTACTCTCGAGGTCAATTATCAGTCTCGAGTTTCAGGAAATTTTGTGTCTCGAGCATCATCACTACCAACACCGAATAGAGAATCGGTTCGCTAAAGTACCTGCTAAAGTCGAGAATCGGTGCGCCGCCCGCTGACGCTACAATGCCCACCTAGTGGAGAAAGGCCATAAGTATGGTGAAGATGCCGTCAAAGAGTCTAGGTTGATCAAAGCGTGTGGTGCCGAACACATAAAACAGCCAATCAAGCGTATAATAGGTGAATATGTTGATCTGATCAAAGAACATGATCACCAGCCAGCCGAGCAGCACAACCAGGGACAGGATGAACACGGCACGCAACACGCGCCGAATCGACTCGCCGGAGGTGGCTGTGAGTGATGCGATGCAAAGTGGGTATTTTAAAAAATCAAATACATAGTAGGTACATCAATTCGGTATTTAACAATTATCAGTTTACCCTTTCCCCCTTAATATGAATCGAGGGTTCTCAATGTGTGCTGAGCTCTAATCTATGACAAATCTATCTTATAATTTCATCAAATCTATGATTTATTCATCCATTTTCTTAATTTTACATGTTTATATTGTTGTCGAACCATCTTTTGCCAACTATACATGAAAAAACATTGATATGAATAAATCATATGTCAAATCTGTCTTCAGATTTGGGCTTGTTAGTATACTTGAAACACCCTGATTCTAAAAAATGAAACTTACCAAGAAAAAAAAATCCAAGTGGGTAAAGTGAATATGTATCATTAATTTCATATTAAATAATTAAACGCATTGCAATTGAAAACGGAATGGATTTTTTATTAAAGAAGAAGATTCATTTAAAAAATGGTGGTTCTTACATATCATTAATGAATACAAAAGTAATTTTGTCTTAATATTATGCAAAACGCCGAAATAACCACGAAAAACATATGTTCCACTTGATTTAAGACATTTAGTGCAAATAAAGATTTAAAGAGAAACATACCTCCAGAAAAATAGCGCCATAAAAGGAACAAAAAAATGACGACATAATGTAACAGGGCAAAAACCAATAGAATATATGCTTTGGAATGGTTGACCGCATTGATATACACCCCAATAATGCAATATAAATCGCTTAAAAATCTAAAAAATATTTTTTGAATGAATTAAAGAAATCTGTTTATGTTTTATACATAGAGAAATTGTTGGGTACTTGTATAATTTACATCTCTTTATAATAATTTACATCTGGATGTTTTATACATAGAGAAATTGTTGGGTACTTGTATAATTTACATCTCCATTTTTTACATCTCCATTTTTTGTAAATTTTTCATAAATAGATTCTTCCCTTCAAATCATTTAAAAACGATTTTTTGTGGATATTTTTTAACGCTGAATCCGATTCTGATGTCCATTTTGACGTATTGCATCATCTGAGCCAAAAAGGGTCTGAGCCAAAAATGTCAAATCTGGCTCAAGATCATTGGAATCTTTGGAAAATACCGATTCAGATGGGAGTTCGACCTTAAAAGTGAGCTCTTGAGGCCATATATCGGAAGATTGTATGAGCCAAGAGGGTCCATGTCACCAGAGCGGATGATGGCGCAATTCTTGGGGTGTTGCACCTCTAGTAGCGATGTCCGCTGGATTTTCAAAAGTTCGGACATAATGGTGGGTACAATTAAAAGCACGGATCTCCTTGCTTTAGATGCATTCTTCGGCTTAAGGCGATTTTTAGAATAAATAAGCCAAGCCTGAATAAGTCCCTTTGCCTCACATCGAAGGTATATAGCCGTGGCAAAGGTGTGGACTGAAGCATCCACAAAAGCATGGAGCTGTATATTTTCCGGCTCGGAAAACATAGCTCTCCTTGGTCTAGTGATTGTATAACCCTTCCAATTTTCTTGGATGGTATTCCACCTGGTTGCATCTTCCTCGGAAAGGACATCATCCCAGCCATGACCTTCTTCCCAAAGGCCTTGGAAGAAAAGTTTAGCTGGTTGAATGATTGGGCTGAGATGTCCGAGGGGATCAAAAAGTGAAGCCAGGTGACTCAAAACGAGTCTCCGAGTTACTGGCTTAGACGGATCAGTTGTTGGGAATGTATAAATGAGTTCATCATCATTTATGTCCCAAGTCAGACCAAGGACTTTGGCCTTGTCTTTGTTGAGTTTGTCTTCTTCCGGAAGTGCAGCCATCACTTCTTTAGAATTACTGATAAACTCCCTCAAGTTAAAATGTGCATCCTTAAATATCGATTTTGCAAAGAATATTTGGCTAATCCTTCTTCTGATGTCTCACACTCGAATAGTGCATTGTCCACATACAAAGAGTGTTCTAGCTCTCTTGCTAGCGGATTTTCATATGATTTAAGGTGATGTCGAATTTTTGCCGCCAAAAGAAATGGCGAACTGATAACCCCAAAGGCAACTCGACGGAACCGGAAAATTGCCTGGTTCTTTGGAGTTGGTGCTTTGCTAATGTCCTTTAACCAAAGGAATTTAGCCACCTCGCGGTCTTCCGGCTCAAGACCGATATTCAAAAATGCAGCCTGAATATCGGCCAGGACTGGATAAGCCGAACACCGGGATCGCAGGAGCATGCCTGCCAAATCCGGCAGAAGAACAGGGCCTCGATACAGGCAACTGTTAAGACATGGAAACCCGCGAGCATGTGCACTCGCATCGTAAACCACCCGCAATTTCTTGCCGGGTATAATGACACCATGATGAGGCAAGAAATGCTCGAGCTGACTAGAATTTCGCTCAGCTGGTTCAATTATGCCCTTCTCAAGTTGATCACGGAATATGGCATCATATTCCTGTAGCAATTCTGGGCTATTTTGAAGCCGATTTAAGACAGAGATCAATCGGCTTTGGGCCATTCCAAAATTGGAAGGAAGGTCTGGATTGGCATCCTTCCATGGCCATTTTTTTTTTGCTGTAGCGGCCATCCGGTTCACGGCGGATTGATTGGTTAAACAGCTTTATGGCTGTTTCGTCATCCTTTTCCTTGGGATCATCTTTTATCCCCAGGGATTCGAGTTTGAAAAAATGTTCAACCTCATTCACGGTTGGCATTTGATCCATGTTAGAATAATGAATATTCATCATGGACAAGGATGGATTAGGCGAGTTTGGTCCAATATCCGATTCACCGTTTACTAAAGGACCAAGTGTGGTCTGAATTACAAAAAGACCAGGGGAGATTTCTCTCTTCCCGCTGAAGAATTTCCAGAAATGTCGAGCACTAATTAAAATTTCTGGCTCTTCTCGGGTGAACATGATAGCTTCTCGGATTTCATTATCATCGGTTACTGGTTCATCCGAGTTAAACTCCGCCATCCCAAACGGAGTGGAAATTTGTTCTGTTCGATTGAGCAGAACTTCTTCTTTCATTTTTGAAAAAAGGGAGCAAAGTGGAAGGAAAAATAGCAATTAAAAAATTAAAAAATCAATATAAATTGGATTAAATAATTTCAAAAATCGAAGTCCTTTTAAATTCTTCATAACATTAAAATCTAAATAGAATAATTTGTTTACAATTGGATATTCGATAAAAATGGCACAATTATTGCTTTATTAAAATTTTATTTCACAAAAACAATTACCAAACAGAGCGAAACAACACCGAAGATAGCTTTCCAAGTATTAATAGACCTCGATAACATTTTTAATTATAAAGTACTAGGCCATTTATGATTGCGAACCATATAGTTAACCGAGTTCCCACACTTAATTATTTTAATTTATTAAAATTTGAATTAAAAATATATTAAAAAAATAAAAAATTAAAAAATAAATTTGAATTTAAAAATATATTAAAAATAAAAAAAATTAAAAAATAATATTTAAACAACATATATAAGATGATTTAAATGGTTTTAATTAAAAACAAAAAAGGTTTGAAAGATCGCTACATTGCCATGGTAGAACAAATGCTTAAAAAAGCCAAATATATAAATATAAAAAATTCATTTTGATTAAATTAATTTAAAAATGAGATATCATTTATCAAATTTTCAAAAAATTAAAAAATATATAAAATAAATAAGATTCCAAAATTATTTATTAAAAAAAATTTATTTGGTGCTAATGATTAGAAATATAAAGGTAAATAATATAAAATTAGTAAAATAAAAAAGAATAAAGTTATTACCTTATATTTCATAGCAATCACTTTTATAGAACTTCAATAAAATATCTTATTTTTTGATTTTTAGTCTAGCCATAAATTTAAAAAAGAGATAATTTATAATTAAGGACTAATTTGCTGGGCTTGCAAATAAGGGCTTGGCTACATGAAATATAGCGAATTATAATACTTATTTTTTGATAATTTTATTTATAAAAAACATTAAAATATATCCAAAAAATATCCAAAAAATATATCATGTTTAAAACTGTTGTAAAATTAAATATATTTTAAATCTACAAAAGATTATGCAATAATAAAACATGAACTCATAATCAAAGCATTAATATTTGATATACAAAAAAGGAAATAAATTATATAAATACTTTTTATTTTAATTGCGAGATAAAACCATACTATATGACTTATCAAATATTCTTGTGATTTAAATGATTGTTTATCGGTCAAGAAGCAATAAGAAAATATAAAATAAAAATAATAAAAAAGAATATTAATAAAATAACAGAGTTTTTAGATAAAATAAAAAATAATAATTTTTTCAAAGAAAACTAGTTTGATACATTGTAGTAAAAATATTTCAATAATTTAATTTACATTAGATATAATTATATTTAATATTTATAAAGTTGAAATAAATTTTACTAGAAAAAAACAATTTAAAGGGATAAACACTTTTTATAATGTGTTTTTAATATAAATTTATTGTAAAAATTATTTTTAAATGCTTAAATAAATTAAGTTAAATTAATCTAGCCATAAATTTAAAAAAGAGATAATTTATAATTAAGGACCAATTTGCTGGGCATGCAAATAAGGGCTTGGCTACATGAAATATAGCGAATTATTTTATTTAAAATAATTTTTCTAACAAATAGATAAATATTTCATACAAATGGATATAATTTTATAATTGAGAAAATATTTATAAAATAACTTATGAGTACGCTGTGATACGGGAACTCTTGTTTAAAATTTTTTAAAATTGATTTAAAAATCTATTTATAATTTAATAAAAAGATCTATTAGTCTGCAAAAATTATCATCTAATTCTGTAGCTTTTCCTCAATAATATCTGAAAATAAAAAATTAATCTAAGGAATTAATTGCGAATTAATAAATTTTATTCAAATATTTTGTTCTAAAATAAAATATAATTTAGTTAGAAGGGTCTATATGAGCTTATAAATAAATTTAGGGCTGAGCAAATACACAAATGGTGTACAGTTTTTGTGTGTTCATTGAGCTAGACAGCGCGAACACAACAAATACACAGCCCAAATCTCCACACAGTGTGAAACGAGAAATGTGTAATACACAGAAGATGTGGGAAACACAAAATCTCTCATTTTTCCACACTCTTTTCGTCGCTCTGATTACAGTATCCCACTCCCCCACCCGCACGTATGTTCAAACTTCAACGCGGTGCAGCTCGATAAAAGATTTTTTTTCGATACTTTTTGAACCCAACGGCCGAATTTTTTTTTTGCTAGCCAGATATTACAAAAAGCAAATATATGCAGAATTTTATGCTCTATCTTCTGGTATTTTTAGTTTTTCAAATTTCCGCGAAAATTTTTGAAGTTTTTCGAAAAACTGATTTTTCGCATTCTTTAAAAATTTTTGAAAAAAAGCCTTCAATAATCTGCAAAAAAACGTGACCTTTGAAGATTTTTTGAAATTCATAATAAAGTATTTTCGGAATTCTTTCCAAATTCGATTCGAGATTTGTGGAAAAATAAAAAAAATTAAGTTCCATTTTCAAATCCAAAGTCATGTGAAATTCAGACCTGTAACATATTTCAATGTTGTTTAGACCTATAACATCTTTTCAAATTTTTAACAATACTATAAAAATAAATAAATATAATATTCTTTTTTTTTATTTTTTAGATAACATCTATTCATTTTTTGATAAATGCTGAAGAAGCACAGCCAATCGAACAGGACCAGGAAACGTCCGTGGCTTGGACAAGATCCACAAAGATCAGGGTAGATCGGAGAAGCAGGCAAAATTTCAGGTTTGTGAATTCAGGTTTTTCAAATCTATCATACACCCAATTGAGCTAAAATGACAGAGAGACAATAGAATGACCATCGTTTGCTGGGATTGGTTTGTCGTGCGAGGGTGCCGGATGGCATTGCACTTTGTCCTGTCGTGTGTGATCAGCACTTTGTGGACATCGAAGTGAAGGCACGGCATGAACGGACAAAGGTTTATAAAATTTTAGGTTTTAGGACAATTTTTTTGATAAAGAATCTGAATCTGCCACACCCAAAAAATTTCTTTGAAGGAACTAAAAGATGAATTTTATTTCTTCATAAATTCCGTTCGAAAATTTTAAAAGTAAATTGATTGAAAAGGGTTTTTTCATTATTTTTGGAAAATATACTCCTAAAAAAGAGTCCCTTTGATCCGAAAACATATAAGTTGGGGTTAAAAAATATTTTTTATTTTTTTCAGACCACAAGCGAAGATTGAATGCATTGAAGGAAGAGCGTACACATAAAGGGGGCCGATCTGACTGGAGAAGGACTTGATGTCGATAATTATCGAAACATTTTTTCATCGAAAATCTTTTTTGTTAATAAAATATTCAGGAAAATGTATAAATGAATGTTACAAATACTATAAATGATGGTGGGAAGGGAACAAAAAAATGAAAAGATAATGCATTTCATTGGTCGAAACTCGAAAGTAGTCGAATTTTCCGCAACAATGACAAGGATCAACCCTACACGGACAGGATAAAAATTTTGGCCTATTAAAAATTGGCAGAATTTTTCAAAGAAGTTTATTTTTAGAAGTTAAACATTTTGGATTTATTTTTCGGTTAGGATATGTAAAGAATTTTTCCCAAGATTCCCTAGAAGTTTCATCTTTACTCAATTTTTAAAATAATTTTAATTTAGTTGTTTTTTTAAAAAAATTTTATTTTCACTTTTTGCTTCATTTTGCCTTTTCTGGGTCCGCCATGGTCGATTGCATGGGGTGGGATCCGAACCGGCATCAGTTGGGTAGGGTGCAGTTGAGTTGTTCCACTGTGCTACGAGTGCGGCGAGAGAAACGAGACAGTGTTGGAAAGTGAGAGACGCTTTCTTGTGTTTTTGCATCCCTTCGTGTATTACACATTCCTCGTTTCACACTGTGTGGAGATTTTGGCTGTGTATTTGCTGTGTATTTCCTCTGCGTCTCTACCCCACACAAAAATACACATGTTTTTGTGTGTTTGCTCACCCCTATAAATAAATATTTAAATATGTAAATAAATATGAAGAACCAAGAATCAATTAATTTGTTATTAGCAAATTATTAAAAAGCAATATTTTTTAACGGTTAATTTTTTTCCGCTGCCACCGCGGTTGAATTCACTTTCAAAGACACTATGCCTTGTTTAAAAATACATCCATAAAATGACAAATAATCCAAAAACAGTCGAATATTACTTTTATTGATATTTTAAAAAATATTTGATACGAATTTCATTAATAATAGAAAATGATAAATTATCTTATTTAAAGAAAAATAGAAAAATAGCTAAATTGAATAAAAATTGAATTTTATTCTTTAATATTTAAATATAATTGAAATAAATTTAAATTTTGACAAATAAATTATAATTTTAACTAGGGTGGAAACTTAGGGTGGAAACTAAGTTCTGTCGCATATTCATAGACTTCTTAAAAATATTTATTAAAAAATCAAATTGATTACGATCAATTCTCGAAATTTCCACATTATGAACGATAATAAGTTGCCACTTTTAGAGCAAAAAAACAAAGCCCCTTGCTTAAAGTTCGGACGAGTTTAGAAACCAAATATAAACTTGGGTCATTTTTGACATAACCAAATTGGATCAAGTTTTTCTCGACAATGGAATGGACTAGAGGACCAATTCTAATGGTAATCTGATAGAGTACATTTTAATGAATATTTTGGGTAAAAAAGAGTTTCCTTGCTTTTAGCTATTCAGTTTTTTACCAAGGGCCTGCCTAAACATCGATTTTGACCCATTGTCCAAAAAATTAGACATTCACAAAATGATCAAAAAAGACAGGAAAATTGGATTTTTTTAATGATATGTGACATATTATAGCATCTACTAATAAATAATAATGGTTTAGACATTTGACTAAGTCTCAAAGCTGAGATTCTGATTTTGACCCCCAAAAATGCCCTAAATTTTAAGAGTTTTTCGCGACCTCATATTACCCGTGATTGATTTTTCAAAAAATTTCTTTTTTTGCACCATAAAAGACGGTCGTATAGACAATGTTTTTTCCGCAGATTTTAATTTAAAATCATTGCGGAAGAATTCATCTAGAGACCTTAGGAAAATTATTCCGAAATGTCATTTTTGGGTATAATTATTTAAAAAATCATCTTTTTTTTAAAAAAAAGTGATTAAATTTGATTTTTTTTGCAAAATTAAAGAGAATTAGTTGTTCTACATAATAAAAAAAAGATCACGAAAATTGATGGCTAAATACAAAAGTTATGAATTTTTTAAAATGGTTCATTTGATATGCGACAGAACTTAGTTTCCACCCTAAGTAGTTATTAAATTTTATGTTTTTCAAGTCACATTTCTTTTACACAATTGAGAAGTTATTATTTAAAAAATCCTTTAGATATTATATCCATATCCATAATAAGAAAAAAATTTCATAATTTTAAATCCTTCTATTATGAATTATTTTCACCAATATGGACACAGCTGTGCAAAAGTACGATACTATGATTTTAAATGAATTAATAAATTCAAATAATGAATGTTCACATTAATATCATTCATAACTATTAGCCTTCTGTTTGGCTTGTCCACCATTCACTGCTACCAACGTCATAATATTCACAAGAAGATAAATACAAAATTAAAATGTAAAATACAACTAATAAATACTATTACCAATATATTAAATAACAAAAGTTAAATGAAAAGTTATTTACCGTATTTCCTCTAATTTAATGGTACCCTCTTATTTAATGGTACCCTCTAATTTAGTGGTACCTTTCAGCTGAGATTGAAAAATTTAATGGTACCCTTCTAACGTGCTGGGTCGTAAGTAAAAAAGTGCAAATAAGGGCGAAAGTAAAAAAGTGCAATTAAGAGTGAAGTTGTGCAAGAGAGGGTCAATTGGCTGGTTACTACTAAATGTCTAAAGCAACAGAACGACTAAATAGCGAAAAATAACAATAAAAATAAAAAAAATATTAAAAAAAATAATTAATTAATACAGAATGAATTATAATAAAAAAATAAATAATAAATATATTGGAAAAATAATGAAAATTCCCAGATAGGAAATTTTTCGAAATTGTAATTTCAAAAAACAACAACAAAAAATTAATATTAACAGAATTTATTTTTCCCATAATAGAAAAAATTCACAAAATTCAGTAGGAAAACCCAAGAGCTTCATAAGTATTAATTTTTTAATTCACAGATGGGTTTTTTATAATTAAATAATTAATTATAAAAATAGGCCATCGGATTTTCCGAGGCCATCGGAAATGGATTTCAAAAAAATTATAAAAAGCTACATTTCATTGATTCCAAGCTTTTAAGACCTAATAAATAATTTTTATTGCTTGCTAAAAATTCAAAAAAGCTAATATTTCAAATAAATTATGTTCAATTTTGTGGACCCAGTTTTTTATTAAAATTTTTGAAAATTGAAGGCCACGAACTCGCTTATTTCTCTATCATTATCAGTTTTTAATTTCCGCAAAGGTAATAAATTTTGTGAATTTTTTTTTATATTTCGAAACTAAATTTATGTGAAAAAATAAATTCTGTTAATATTAATTTTTTGAAATTACAATTTCGAAAAATTTCCTATCTGGGAATTTTCATTATTTTTCCAATATATTTATTATTTATTTTTTTATTATAATTCATTCTGTATTAATTAATTAATTTTTTTAATATTATTTAATTATTTTTATTATTATTTTGTCGCTATTTAGTCGTTCTGTTGCTTTAGACATTTAGTAGTAACCAGCCAATTGACCCTCTCTTGCACAACTTCACTCTTAATTGCACTTTTTTACTTTCGCCCTTATTTGCACTTTTTTACTTTCGCCCTTATTTGCACTTTTTTACTTTCGCCCTTATTTGCACTTTTTTACTTTCGCCCTTATTTGCACTTTTTTACTTACGACACAGCACCCCCTTCTAATTTAATGGTACCCCTCTTATTTAATGGTACAACTCAAATCTTTTGATATAATTTCGACGGAATTAAAAAATAAATAAAAATTCCCACACTACATAGCATTAACGCAAACTAAACCTTGCATTGGTTTGCCATTTTGTTTTTTTTTAATTTTTTGGAATAATGAGTGAGCAGATTAATGTTGTTGATAGTAATGAAGAATCAGATATAGTGGAAATGTAACCTTCCCAGCCAAACAAAAGCCGTTCTTCATTAACAAAAGAAGCTTGAAATTATTGCTAAATCTGGAGTTGAAGGCACATTGATAAAAAAAAAAGAGAGTACGGTAAAAACACGGTAAATGATGGAAGATGTTATCTTGACCTCGCTCTGGCGACTTTGCAATATATATTTGAAGACAATAAATTGGAAAAGTAAAACATTCTTTTTAAGAAAATTGTCCAATTTTTGCCGAATTGATAAAATTCCAATAAAAATTTTGCTGTCGTTGAATAAAAACAAGGAAATTTGAAGGTGGGAGGAGGTTGAAAAATTTAATGGTACCCTTCTAATTTAATGGTACCCTCTAATTTAGTGGTACCTTTCGGCCGAGATTGAAAATTTTTATGATATACCATTAAATTAGAGGAAATACGGTATATATAAACTAATAAGCAAAACAATTAAAAAACAATACAAATATGACCTATATAAGAAACAAGCATAAAAGAAAGAAGTTCCTCCATTCAAGTTCAAGAAGAAGAGTTCCTTCATTTTAATTCTATTAAATAGTTCCTATTATAATTTAAGTGATAACTATAATAAAAGGACATAATAAGATTAAATGGATTAATATTATCATTATAAAAATATTATTATTAAAAACACTTCGAATTAAGTTTTGTTTATTGTAATAGAAATTGAAATAATTAAACATTTAATCATTACCATTTAAATAGAATTAAAAAATTATATTATAATATCATATTCTATATTTTTGCTTGGAGATAAATTTTCTAATTAAAATCAATCCATTTATAATTTTTAAAATTATTTTTTAAATTTAATTACTAATATAATAATTAATTAATTTAAACAATATTTAGATAAACATTGTTTTATAAATAGTCAAAAAAATCCAATATTTTATAATAATTAATTTTAATCCACATTATATTTCATTATATTTTGCTTAGAAGATAATGATTTATCGTAATCCCGAATTAGGAAATATTACTAATAAAATAACGCTAATAAACTAAAATTCTCAAATAAATAAATATTTATAAAATAAATTTAAATATTTAAAAAAAATTTTCATAAAATCTTAAAATTCTATAATATTATGAGAATTATTATAATCTTCCAATGAGATGTGAATTTAAAAAATTAAAAAGTTTATTTCATTAAAAAGTAAAACTTATTTTTATGAATGAAAAATCATCAAATTAAGAATATAAACAGTAAATTAAAATTAAAGATAAAAAGAATCAAAATAAAAAATATCAAAATAATCCAATTCTTTATAACAATTTAATTATAACTGTTATTTAATTATAATTCAATTATATATTCGGAAAACTCATTTTTTAAATATATATTAAAAATAAAAAATTGTTGCTGTCAAAATTCCTGAAGCCATGAAGGAAGTAAGAGATGCTCCGGTAAATTATTGACCATTCGCACAGATCAGCTTTTTTAGCGGATTGGGCGAAGTTATCCCGAACTGAAAAAATTTTATTTCAAAAGTGCTATATGTCGCTTCGCAAATTTTATAATCTACAAATGATGTAAGGAATATGAATATAAGTATAAAGTAATATAATATTATAAAATTTGATTAGTATATTTATTAAATTTCCAATTAAATTACTAATTGTGACTAAAAAACAAATCGACTGATAAAAATGATTATGCAATATTATTAATAAACTTAAAAATTTCCCGTGTCATAGTTTTATTTAGTTCCTGAACTTCTAATGCACGCCGCGCATCCTTTTCAGGCATAGAGTCTGTGTGGGATAGGAAAATATATAAACCGATGCCGAATTTTTGCTGTCGCAATATCGCACTGTTTTATTGTGACAACGTTTTTTAGAAATAAAGATAGGATGTTGTTTATTTTTAAGCTAATTTAAAATAAATCAAAATTAAGAACACGATCATATAAACGATCTTATCGATTTTGTAAATAAGATATCATTAAAATTTTAATGGATTGAAAAAAGTTGATGATATATAGTATGAAAAGTTGAATCAAAAATTGGAAATTAGCTCAACTTATCTCAATTTTAAATTTTAGACAAAAATAATTTATATTGATTTGTTGAATAGGAGTGATAATCCACATTAATCACTGATAATATTCAAAGATAATGAAAATTTATTCATTTAAAATGAAAAAAGTAAAACGATATTCTCAGTAGACAAATCAGATTACTTTTTTATTTCTTATATAGAAATAAGTACATACAAAAAAGAATATTGTGCCTTGATTACTGCTAATAACTGTAGACTTCAAAGAAAAAATAAAATAAAAAGGCACGTTGTAGTATTGCACGACACTAGCGATAATAGTGATTAGGTGCCGTAGCTTGTTTTATTTTGATCCGAAAACTGTAATTTAAAAATGATCTAATTCTATTTTATTGACTTTTAACATTTTGATCAAAATAATTGATTCAAAATTTATTATAATTGAATTATTATAATTTAATTATTAATTATGAATAAATCTCATTATAATTATTATGAAAATAATAATAATAAATTCAACACCAATGTGATTCTAATAACAAATCACGATACATGCATAGAAATAACAGTATTCCATAAAATAAATAATTTATATATGAATTATATGCATAAATCAAATAGCTTATTTGTGACATTTTCAAATAAACACATCGAACAGAATTCTGTCCTTCTGAATTTATACCAGTTCCAGAGTAATTAGACCTGAAGAGAGCGACTGAGTGACAGATTCTTCAATAAGTGAATAAATAAGAAAAAATAAAAAATTACTAATTGAGCATATGTCATAATATGAAAAAAGGTTACCAAAATTCATTGAATAAATAGAATATCAAAAATCAAATTAATAAAAAATATTTGACTGAAACAAGAAGGATTAAATAATTTTATAAAGGTCGTAAAAATATTATATCAAAAATTTATTGAATAATCAAAAAAGGAATTTAATTTTTTTAGAAATTTCATGTATCATTGATGCGAATTATTTTTTAAAATCATTTAAATATTTATTTAAAATATTAATTAGAGATGAAAAAATCCAGAATTTATTTCTAAGATTACTATTGAACTAAAATCTAAAATTTAATTAAGATTTATCTTTAGTAAAAACTAATTAAATGAAAAAGAGCATCTAAAATAATTATAAATCAATTTAACGTATGAAATTACAATTATGTACGAATGTACGTTCGTATTCGTACATTTATGTACGAAATAATTGAATTTTTATCTAATTAGATTTTCGTGAAAAATTCTTTTAAGTGATGATTATGAGGTTTAGTCAATCATTCAATATAATTTTTTAAGATATATGAAAGAAAATATTTTTAACGATTAAAAATTTAATTTTATTGAAATATATGAATAAATTGCTATTTTTTGACTCCTTCTCTTAAATTTATCAAGTTGGTAGTTTATCATGGAATAAATTTTTAAATCCTTCAGAATGCTCCATCTTTCTTAAATTATACAAAGTTGAAAAAATATATTATAAACAAAAAAATATATTAAAAAAATTTATTTTTGTTGTGTATTTACCACGCTAACAAAGAATAAATAATGTTAACAATTCGAATAATCTAAAAAGTTCAAAAATATTAGAGCATTTAATCGCACTCGAGTTTTGAGCGAATGGAGCTTGACGCAGAATCAGTTCGTCATGCCGAGTCAACAGTCGCTTTAGACAGAATTTAAAACTACCCTCAAGTAATTACTTAATATTACTTAATGGTAAAGATTTAATTTTATTTATTATTCTGATTCATAAATTTAAGTTTCAAAAATCAATATGATATAATTAAATTCATAAAATATTTTATAATATTAAACCTTTCATAACTAAATAAGTTATTTTTAATAATAAGTTTTTGATAATAAAAATATTATTTTTTATATTCTTTGTGAATAATACAGTGATATCTATGATGATTTGTTTAAAATATTGAAAATAATGTGATTAATCATTTCATATGAAGATTTTAATTTCTCATTTTTAAAATCTTTTAAATATATTTTTAAGGCAAAAATCAATAATTAATTGAATATCTAATAAAAACGAAAATGAATAGTAGTTAGAAAAAATGTTTTAGGTAAAATTTTAAAAAAGATAAATTTTTATATAAACTATTTTTTATAATACAATTTTTATTTATTTAAAATAAAATATTTTGACCAACTAATATTTTAAATTAAAAGAATTTGTAATTATAATTTATAAAATTATGAAAAAATTAATATACCTATGTTAAATAGAAAACAATTATTAATTAGAAACATTTAAAATGAAACTGATTAATTATTTATGGAAGATGAATCAATTAGATTAAAAATATAATTAAATATTATTTTATATATGATAAAAGAAATGTAAAGAAGTAATACTATTTTTGAATATTTATATATATAAATATATATATGCCTAATCATTAAGGATAATTATTATGAATTTATTAAATAATAAACTCAAAAACTCAAATATATATATCGGTATCTATTTATTTATCAATAATATATCCCTAATAAGTTTTTATTCAATTGTTTGATGGAATGATGCGCTTAAAGAACTAGAAGAGCAATTATTCTTAAAAATAATCATTAAAAAATTTGTAAATTCCAATTATTGGAATATTATGAATTCAAAAAAGCAATAAATAAATCAAAAATTTGAGAAATTATTATTTTCATAGATAAAAAAATGTAACATAAATGCAATTAATGAGTTAACTTTATAATAGATAAATTAAAATACTCATGAATAAACTTGTTAAAAATGTATCCAAAGCATACAGCAGGAAAAATTATATAAATTTTAAAAATATATTTTGAAAATATATAATTTCTATATATGCGTAATTTAAAAAGTAGGATTTTAATAATATTTTTTATATAATTCAACCTTTAAGATTTTAATAATATTATTAATTATTATTTTTTTCCATCCAATATTTTTTCAAGTTTCCTTAATTACTTTGCAATCAAATATAAAAATAATTAAAATATATAATTTATTGGGCCAATTGTGAAAGACTCATTCCAAATTGAATAATAAATTTATTATGTATTAAATTAGAAATTAATAGGAAAGTTGATTGTAATTTTAATATTTAGCATAAAAATTTAGATATATAGATTAGAAATTTGTTACCTAATTATATAAAAGATTTAAACAAAAATTCATCAAATATTATCCTGAAAATGATCAAAAAGATCCTAGGTGGATTATTTGGATCGAATTGGATTATAAACTTGTTTAAAAAGTTAAAGTTATTAGATCTGATGAAATGATTGATATACAACCAAATGTCATTAAATTGGTTGTTTAAGAAATATATTGATAAACTATATCACTAATAAAGACATGAATAGAATTTAAATAATTTAGAAAAATATCTTTTAAAGTGATATATTAATTGTAATGAAATAATTTAATTTTTGGAAACATTGTCCAAAATTTTTTTAAAACATTTTTCAATGCAACATAAATTAATTAATAATTTTTTACATTGTATAAAATCATATTATTTTTTTGGCGAACATTCATCCAAATTTAAGAAGTTATGAAAAAATTTTCCAGATGTTCAAGCATTATTTATTTTAATGTCAATTAATAAATATTATGTTGATTAGTTGTAAAATCATATTTTAACAGAATGTTAAGAAAATAAAAAAATAATTCAATAAAAATTAATATCTATAAAACACTTGGTTAGAAACAGCCCTCTCTGTTTCAATACTGGAAAACATTTTTGCTTGGATTTTTCAATAAATAATATATTAATTTATTGATCAATTATAGCTTCCTTTTTCATTACTAGAACATTTTTTCGATGACATTTGTTAAAATTCTCGATTGGTAGTATGCTTTAGGAGAAGTAGAGTATCATGCATGAAAATCGAAGTTAAAAATTAATTAATAATTATTACAAGAAAAAATTCAATTATTTTATGCTTCTCACTTGTAATTTAAAAAATCAATTGATCATTCGTTAAATAGATATTTACAAAAAATAAAAATTTAATAAATAAGAGCAAATAAATTTAATTATTTATAAAGGCATGATTTAATATTCATCCAAAAAATATATAAATTAAAATTTCTTCTAATGATTATGTTATAAATTTTTTATGATAATGCTAAATTGTTGCATAAAAGATACAAAAATTCTATTAATTTAATGTTTAATTTTTAAATTTTATATTGGGATAATAATTAATTTTTTAAAAGAGTTGTATGAAAATTATTTTATACAATTCTTTCTTTCATCAACGAACATATGCTTCGAAAACATTGATATCTTTACATGTCTATTATACCCAATTAATAATTTAATATATATATCTAATTTTAAAATTAATGCTTTAAATAAAAATAATAAATATACAAAAATTTTATTTAAAACTTTTTTTATATTGTTTATGATAATATCTTTAATTTTGTGAAAGTTTTAAAATGAAAAATTATCAAGAATTCTGCTATAACGAAAAAAATTGAATTTTTTTTAAATAAAATATTTAATATAACTTAATATTATCAAATAACAATGGAGAAATTTAAAAAAAAGCAATTTTTAAAGTTATTTAAATAAATTCTTATAAAAATCCTAAATTAATTTATTAAGTAAACTTGCTAATTAATCAAATCATAAAAATTATAAATATTTTTTTAAATAATTAAAATATTTAAAAAAAATTCGAAAATATCTTTTTTATTTTAAAATAAAAGAATATTTTATTTTAAATATATATTAC
>LDKF01000030.1:168524-188197 GCA_001026735.1 Rotylenchulus reniformis
AATTTAACATGATTTAATATTCATCCAAAAATTATATAAATTAAAATTTCTTCTAATGATTATGTTATAAATTTTTTATGATAATGCTAAATTGTTGCATAAAAGATACAAAAATTCTATTAATTTAATGTTTAATTTTTTAAATTTTATATTGGGAAAATAATTAATTTTTTAAAAGAGTTGCATGAAAATTATTTTATACAATTCTTTCTTTCATCAGCGAACATAGGTATGCTTCGAAAACATTGATATCTTTACATGTCTATTATACCCAATTAATAATTTAATATATATATCTAATTTTAAAATTAATGCTTTAAATAAAAATTAAATATACAAAAATTTTATTTAAAACTTTTTTTATATTGTTTATGATAATATCTTTAATTTTGTGAAAGTTTTAAAATGAAAAATTATCAAGAATTCTGCTATAACGAAAAAAATTGAATTTTTTTTAAATAAAATATTTAATATAACTTAATATTATCAAATAACAATGGAGAAATTTAAAAAAAAGCAATTTTTAAAGTTATTTAAATAAATTCTTATAAAAATCCTAAATTAATTTATTAAGTAAACTTGCTAATTAATCAAATCATAAAAATTATAAATATTTTTTTAAATAATTAAAATATTTAAAAACACAAAAGTGTGTAATTTTACTATTAAAATGGTTATTAAATTGATATTTTTTAATTGATAATCAATTTTATTATTATACATAGTACGAAGCATATCGTTATACGAAGTACGAAGCAAGTTATAGTACGAAGCAAACATGTATTCTAATATTTATATCCCTTATATCAGGGCTCGCAACACCCATAGCTCCCAAATAAGTACACTAGGCTTGAAATCTAAGATTTCGTGGTCAAAAATTAATACACTTCAAAAAAGTATATTTTTCACTTATAACAAATTTAAACAATCAATTTTTATGAAATCAATGATTTTTCAACAGAAAGAATTTTTTACAAGAGTTTTCGATCCCGAAGAAGTTTTTCATACATCTCCACACAATTGAGATCAATATTCACGCTCGCCAACAGAAGTGCTTTTACAGTTTATATACTCAAACTATTCCTTTCTTTGTCCACTGAAAATTTGCCAAAGAAAACACTCGCTCCACGAATGCATTTAAGACAGGGATCTGTAATAAGAATAGAATGCTCGCTTTTTAAAAATAAAACACAACGATAAAACGGCACTGACCAACTTGTACAAATTTTGAAAAGATTGCAGGTTATTTGTCGATCCGGAAATGCGTTTCCATTTTTCTCCCATCGAAAGTTCAGAAAAGATATTTTCGGGTATTTCCTCAAGTGACTCGTTCAGCACCGAAACTTCGTCAAATAATGCATCTTTCAACGCGAGTTCAGGGCACATCTGTTCAGCGAGTGGCAAAACCTGTCCATGAAAATCCACTTCCCTGTTAAACTTCCCTGAGCATCACCTAAGAAATGTGTCGGATTGTGTGATAAGCCCAGCAACCTTAATAAATTAATTGATTTGATTTAAAATTTTTTAATCACCATCAGCAGCAGCGACTTTAAAATCAAAAGATGTTGGATCATTCTGATTTGGCAGAAAAGTTGTGATTGTTTGATTGCGTGCTTTAGTTCGAACAGTAGATAAATGTTTGGTGGTTTTTTGATGCGATGTAATTGCTGTTTTTCCAATAGATTCCAAATTCAAATCATCTTGGCAGTATTCACAGTAGAAAAATCCTTCGACTTTCTTGCTCCGTTTAATACCATCGATTTTTCAAAATCAGCATGAAAAATACTTTTTCGTTTAGGAGCCATCTGTTTTTGAGTAAAAAGAATTTTGAAAAATTAATGTCGGTTTAAAAAAATTTCGACGAGAAATTGTTGGAAAATTTCGCTCCTTTCTTAAGGAAATTGGTCAGTTATTGTGTCCTTTTGGCATTATGTTTTCTTATTTCGGCAAAAAATTTGTATGTTCTTTTCAAAATTCTCAAAATAAGGACAGGGGTCAAAAATAAGGACAAATCTTAGAAATAAGGACGTTTTAGAGCCCTGATTTTATTTTTATTCAACAATTCTAAAAAAAAATTAAAAATTAAAATATCTTGTATAACTATAATTTTTAATCGATAAAATTTTAAAATCTATATTTTATTTTTTAATTTTTTGAAATAATTTTCTTGTATTCTTTGGCTTTTAATTGAGACATTATAATTAAAAATAAAAATTATGGATTTTTTTATAAATATTGTTTGAGTAATAATATTATTTTAAAAATATTTAAAATAGTGAAACTTTTGAAATAAAAATTGGAAATTAATTTTTCAAAAGGAAACAAATTAAATTAAATAAAAAGAAGTTTTCTCAATAAGAACAACTATTATATAGTAAAAACTACAAAAAAATCTTAAATAATTAAATTTTAACCAAAAATGATTTATAATTTCTTCTTATATAAAAATCAATTTGATAAATTATTATAAATATAATTAGGTATACATAAAAGGGACTTTCGAGTATTTCTCGAGTTACTTATCGGTGAGGAGAAAGGAAAGAAGGGGGTTGCAAGATAATATCAGAATTAAATTATTAGTATTATTAATAATTATTATTTATATAAAATATTTGTTACTGATAAAATGTTAGTTACAAAGCTATTAATAATGCATATTATTAAATACACATATAAAAAAATATAAAAAAGTGAAACTGTTGTTGAATTGTTGATAAAGAGAATTTTAATAAATTTTGGTGAAAAATTTGAAGTAGAAATTTGTAATAGTTAAGAAAATTTGTTCCTAACATTTGGGGGGGGGCAATTTAAATTCTGTTCTTCAGATTTTCCAAGGCTGAATGGCCCAGGTCTTAGCTGATTTTTGTTCATATTAAATTTCTGCGCCATTTATTTATTTAAAATTTACATGATCAATTTAAACCAATGATAATATTAAGTTGCAAAAACTTTAAATCTTTATTATATATATATCTTAAGATAAAATAACAAAAAATTAAATAAAATTTTTAAATAAATTTAATCAAAAAGTAAAAAAAATATAATTGTTTAAATTAATTATTTATTAAAAACATTTAAATTATATAGGAACAATTTTTGTGGGAAGTAAGTATTTTGCGTACCCATTTCCTACCCTATTAACTAAATTTTTATATATTAAATCGAACAATTATTATTTAAAATGAATAAGAATTTAGTATGATAAGTTAAAAATTTAATATAATTTGAATTAATTTACTTATAATGATCAATTAATGCTACAAAAATAGAAAAAAAGGAAACAATTAATAATAAAATAATTGTGAACATTAAATATTTTATACGATAATATAAAGTTCGAGATGAATTCCAAGTATATTATCATAAAGCTAAGACCAGTGGGATGAACAATTTATTGCACGAAACCATGAAATATCACATGGTAAGTAAGCCGATTACTCTAATAAAATTCAAATTTATTTCTTTTTTCAAAATGACAATAAGCATCGCATCATAATAAATAATTATAAGAATGAACTTTTTGTTTAATGCTAAAATCAAATAAATTAAAAGATATAGATTTTTAAATAGAATAATAACTCATTAAATTATTATATATAATCAATTTTTCCAGTTTTGAATAAAAAATATATATATAGATTAAAAACGCTCTAGCTAACTTGCACCGTTTCATCACTCTACACACCAGACAGGCATCAATCTGTTATCAATGGGTTATTCATTCTTGGTCTGAAGCTAAAATAAAATCTATTTACAAATTTTTTGGCATCTAAATTATTTGCAAAAAAAAATGATTTATTTTTTAAAAAGGGGATGTAAATAAAAAATATCAAAGAAGCAGCAAAATTTTTTATAATCATAAAAGAAATTATTTGAATGCAGAAGCAGGTAAATTACTTAAAAAATAAGTAGGATCAAATCAGATAAATTTTGAAGTATGTTGTTATTGATATTGAACACTTCTTTAAAAATAAAAAAATTAAATTTCACTATTATGGATGCTTGCTCCTGGAAACTTTTATGGCTTTATATTCTTATCTTAATTAATTAATCGGAAAAAGAAAAATTCTAAGTTGAAGCCAACATTGGTTCTTCTCCTCTACAACCTATATTACCTGTCAATACAGAAACTTATAATGAAAAATGCAATAAGTAAATTTTTAATAAACTAATAAAGTTAGCTTTTAAAATTAATTATATTTAATTTATAAATAATATTTCGATTAAAATTTAAATTACATGATTAAATTAACAAGAAAACTTAAAAATAAAAATAAATTGCATTTAATTTATTGTTTATTTAAATTATAGATAACATAACCTGAAAAACAAATTGATAACGATAAATTTAAGTATCAATATTGCCATTTTAATTTTTAAGAAATATTTCTTAAACCATAATAGATTATAAATAAATGATAAAAAAATTTTGCTTTTTAAAAATCATATAATATTTTAAAAAATATATTTAAAATAATATTTTACGAAAAATGAATATTGCAATCTTATAAAATAAATTATTCATAACAGGATTCATATGCGAACAACTAGCATTTCTCACGTAGAATATTTGTATTTAATAAATTATGACTTTTATTGAAGTTAAATTACAACTATAAATTATTATAAGGAACAATAGATATATGTAAAACCAATTCAAAAATTGTAATAATTTAATTATTTATAAATCATGATAATTTAATATTTTTTCATTTCAAATATATTTGCTTTTATGCTAGTTAATAATGGTTAATAATAATATACAAAAGCTTCAAAAAATATTCAAAAACTTATTTATATAAAATACAATATAATCAAATACAAATAATATAAAAATAATCATATTTACATATAATTTTATAAATAAATTCAGTATTTTCTTAAAATTTTTACAAAATAAAAAATGATATTAATCGGCGTAAAATATATTAATAAATTTTATGGAAAAAAACTTATAATGAATATTTTATTTAAGAGAAATTTATTAGGTATTAGCAACAATAATAAAATAATAATTCATTAAATATTGTTAAAAAAATTATATTTAAGCAAGAAAAACTTTCTTAACCATGATAAAGATAGGAAATTATTATAATGATTTATTTTAACAACTCAAAGAATTAAATATAACTTACAATGCAGTGAGAATAAATGAGATATAATAATAAAGAGCTTTTTTCTAAAGAATAAACAACTTCTTTTAAGAGCATTGATTTCAAGATTCAATTTATTAACAAAATATGTCAATTTTTACCAAAATTAAATAAAAAAAATAACAATTTTTACTAAATATTTTTTTTGCATTTAACTTTTTTTGGTTTTCATACATATATATATTTAAAATTTTTGGTTTTCATACATATTATATATTTATTTATCATAGTCAATCATCAGTCATAAAATTTTATCATAGTCAAATATATAATATCCTTTAAAAAAGAAAATAGAATTATGATTATTCTGTAAAAATATTTTTTTTATTAATCTAATAATTACATTATAATATTTAATTATTTGAATGATTTTTTGAATTTTTGATGAAAAATTTATAGTTTATTGAAAATTTTTACTTTACCCATTAAAGGCTCTCTAATTTATTTATTAATAGTCCAATGACATTTTTTAAAAATTTTGATCAAGGAAAGTATGATTTTAATATTAAAGGAACAAATTATATTATTCCTAAAAGTTTAATCTAATTAATTGAATTAATTTAAAAAACTTTTCTCGAAAAACATATACATATGTTATTTTTATCTATTAAAGGATTAATTAATTTTATGTGTTAAAGAGATTTTTAAATAAAAATATAATTTTTAATAAGTTAAATTTTTTAAGAAAAAACATGAATATTTTTAAGAAAAAAAATATTAAAGAAAAATTTTAAGAAAAAATTGAATATTATTTATTTACTGAGCAGAAATTTTTTTTGAAATCGATATTTTTAAAGAAAAACTATTCATCTTAGATATCAACATGATACCATTAAATAATTAAACTATAGCCAAAAATAGGAAACGAAAGCCAAAAAAATAATTATATTATTTTTGAAAAATTATATCAAATTATTCATAATAATAAAGAAAATTACATTCGTAAACTTTCGAACTATCTACCGAAGAAATCCGAACAAGATTATCTCTAAAATCAAAATTTTAAAACATTAAATATTTTATTATTACGCATATAAATAATTATTTAATTTGATAATGATGATGAGTTATAAAATAAACTATTTTATTCTTATTTTATTTAGCTAATTTGTCTATTTAAATAAAAATGGTAATAAAAATTGCAAATAAAAATTGTAATTTTTTAATTTTTTTTAAAAATTCATTAATTATTAATTAAATTACTAAATAAAAAAATTGTATTGAATATGTAAAAGAAAATTAAGTTTTTATCTTTATTATAAATAATTTATTAAAAAGTTGAAGAAGGAACTTCATATAACAGACATTTTCTAATTGATAAATGAATAAAAAATGAATTCATTACTCAAAAATTTAAAAAAAATTAAATTAATTTTGAGTAATTAAAATATAATTTTAATTAATTATAAATATATTAGAATATAGTTATTAAATTTAAATAAATATCTTATCAAAATTTAAATAAATATTAGTATTATTATACTGAAAATAGTAATATTATTATATAAAAATGATGACCGTATTTATAACAAACAAATCATAATTTTTCGAGTGCAATACTCTTCACTATTTTCAATATTGATTTGTTATCAGTTATCAGTTCTTTCACTTTTCCTTTTCAGTTCAAGTGTATATATGAAATTTATAAGAAATTTATTGTGGCCTGGCGCAAAAAACCGATATCAGTATTTTAATACTAAAATAATTAAATAATGATATCGGTTTTTTGATATGATATAATACTAATCTTTTTATAGTTTTGTAAAACTTCTCCATTAAACTGTGTGTATCGCGGCAGAAAAAATAAAAAATGTTTGGTAAGCGGGCTTGGGCTAAGATGCCTTTCTTACTTTTTTTACAATAGGCTTCCCTCACCGCTTCATCTTCCGCTTAATATAAACTTATTAATTTAACTTTATAGCGTTATCATCCATAGTTTTTTAAATAAAATATTAAAATAACATATTTCAATGAAAAAAATAAAAATTGATGGATATAAAGTAGAAATAGATTTTCCAGATATTTAAAAATAAAAATAATAGAAAATTTCAAAAGAAGAGTCTTTTTTTATAATTATTACTTAGGATCGCAAAAAGATTAAAATTAAATAAAAACTAGGGCCTACTCATTGCAAATTAATTATAAAAGAAATAAATAAAGTAAATAAAAAGGCTAAATAATGTATTAAACACTTACACAACAAAAGATGTAATAAAAAATCACAAAATGGTATCACTGAAAAAATACCTATAAAATGGAGAAAAACAAAGAGATGAAACGAAAAAGTTTTTAAAATTAATCACATATGCAATATATAAGATATAAATTTTACTAAAAATTTATAAAAATTTTTCTATAATATAAATTATGAATTAATATGTAGAAAAATTCTAAACTCTTAAAGGAATATTAAGGTAAATAAAGAAAAATTATACAGTAAAAATGTAAAAAAAATTAATATTATGAATCTTCAAGCTATTATATAAAAAATTAAATTATTCAATTTATTCATTTTTACATTATATATTATTCATTATTAATAATTAATAAAACCATAAACAAAAATTAATGAAGATTAGGTAAAAAATAATTAAAAATTTAAAAAATTATATAATTAATCAATATTTGTACTTTTTTATTTAAAGGTAATAAATACTATTAACCACTTTTTGATTAGGAATAAAAAATATTTTAATATTCGATTAGGAAAAAAATATTTTAAAATTTTAAATTTTATTTTGTAATCAATTTTAAACAAATTAATTTTGTAATCAATTATATATTTATGCAAAAAAAATAAGAATAAAAAATTAACATTAATTTGAAATACATAATCTATTTCCAATATATGAAAAATATAAAAGAAGTTTGCAGATTAAAGTTTAAGGCGGAAATTATCGAACAAAATAAAAAATTTAGATAGGCTTAAACAAAAATGTAAATTATTAATTAAATAAAAAATATTGAAAATTTGTCATTAGAAACTCCTGACACTAAAGATAGATTAATAAGTTTAAAATAATTTATTTAAAATCCTATTATTAAAATAAAAAAATTATGTTATTAAAATTTTTGCAAAATAAGGCAGAATTTGAATGTTTGATAAATATATATAAGAGAGTAGGAGTGCATAAGATATGCATTCCTACTCTTTGATAAAAATAAGTCAATTTCTATAGTAAAATTTTTTAATAAAATATATTAACATATTATCATTGTCAAATTACAATGATTTGTTTTTTTTTGCTCTTTGAAAGAACACTAATTTTTGAGTATGAACTATATTTATAAAATAGTAAATTAATACTACATGGTTTTTTTTTGAAAATTGATGAATATTTTTTTGTTAAAGCACTCTCTACAGGGTGCGGAAAAAGTTCGGAATGTTTTTTATAAAGGCTAACTTTTTGCAGAATACATTTAACGAATTGATTTTTCCGACCGAGCATAATTAAATAGGATGTAAATTAGCTGAAAAGCACAATAAAAATCCGAAATTTCTTCCCTTATTGAAAATTTGGAGGAGAGAACCAACTTGGGTCAGGGTCCACTTTGGTCGGGGCCTATTTTTATAAAAAAATGTTGTATAAATTTGGTTTATTAAATTTTAAGCTTCTTCTTTTTTGCTACCTATTTTGCTACAATAATTATCAAAAAATAAATTCTTCCAATTGATACTGAAAAAGTTTTTGGGCCAACCATTTCGCGACCAAAAATCGATTTGCCCAAATTGTCCAAAATGTTGAAATTGCTTTTTCATATTCTTATGGTATTTTAACTCTTTGCAGGATTATTTATTAATTTTAAGTGATATTACAACTTATTTTCAATCTAAGATAATTTTTACAGACCAAAAATGAAGGTAAGAAAAAATCCTAAATGTTTTTTGGTTGATGAAACGCTTGGTCGCGCACCCTTTTTCATTGATTGTGGCCTAGGCCCGTTTCAAATAAACTTTCAATGAAAAAGGGTGAATTTTGTGCGTGAGTGTCTCTGCTACAATAATTATTAGGATGGTTAATTTATTTGGTTGAGATTTGAAAAGTTACTAGGCCACACAATGTTGCCTCAAAATCCTAGAAATAACTTTTACACAGGGTACAACTATTGTTTTTTTTCTACATAAAATTATTATTATTTCGGCTAACAATTGTCACATTAAATTTCTCGAGAAAAATTAATATTTAGGTATAACATAAATTATTAACTTTATAAAGTTCTTTTACTTCATTTAACAATTTATAAAATAATTTAAAAAACTAAATATTTTTTCAATTTTTCGGGTACTTAATTTTTTTTATTAATTTAATCAAGCATACTTTCTATCACGCGGTAGAAAATTAAATAAAAATTAAAGCATTTCTTTAAAAATTCTTTTCAATATCGCGCTGTGAATTTAAAAAAAAGTTAATAAACAAAAAATCTGGTACCTCTATTAGATCCAAAATTAATTTAGAGAAAATGAGCTAATGTTGATTCTTTACTTAATTTTTCACTTGTTCATCCTTGCTCTTCTCCGTCTTCTTTTCGGGAGCCTTTGGTTGTTCAGGTGCTTTTGGAGTTTCGATTGTCTTTTTGGATTTTTTACTTGATCCTTCAACAATCTGTTATACTAGTAAATTAATATTTTTATATTAAAAATTATCAAGAATTATAAAAAATGGATAAATATAAATATAACTACAAATGTTTAATTTATATACTGTTTAAAAGGGAGGAAAAAATCAAGAATCATCGCGAAATTCCTAGAGAACAAAGAATCATCGCGAAATTCCTAGTTCATGATATAATCAATAAAAAATAAAATTAAATATTAAAGAATAATAATTTATTGAAAATCAGGTTTATATAAACTTTATAAATAAAAAATATAGCATCTTGATGTGAGTTTCACCATTAAATAATACCATTTTATTTGAAAAATATTTTTATAGAACTNCAGAAAACATTATGTATTAATAAAATAAAAATTTGGTCTAAGCCATCAAGGTATATGATTAGCACCGATAATTTTTATATTATAATATAAATTGTAATCTAGATTGATTCATATAAAGACTTAAAATTAATCTGAATAAATGTAAAAATCCAACCTTTATAAAAAAGATTGTGTAAATATAAAAAATTGGAATAAATAACTTGGTATTGATGTCTAGCGAAAAATGCGCTAATACATGAAAAAATGGTATCAATTTGCACTGACAATACAATCACAATTTTGGTGGCATAGAAAATATTACATTAAATTATTGTTAAAAATAATAAATAAAAGAAAAATATATAGTGATATGGAAAATTTTATTTTTATATCAGAAATAAATCTTTTGATAGAATTAATTATAACTATAAAATAAAAAACTTATTATAAAATTTAAATAAGAATTTGAATAAAATATTAATATCAAATGCGTTGTTTTATTAAGATAATTTTAAAATCCAAGAAGTATTAAGAAAAATATAATAAAATTTTATTTTATTAATTATTCTTTAAAAAATAAAATATATCTCTACAAGTTAATTATGATATGATAAAAAAGTCACAATGGAAATAATAAAATAAATAAATGAGATTAAAATAATTTATCTCTTAAATTATTAAAAATTTTTTTAATAATTTACATCTGACTTCAAAAGTATAACTAATAAAGAATATATACAAAAATGGACATATAATTGTTCATTCATAAACATTCTTAAATCTTAAAATTAAATTGATTAATTAATTTTTTATTTATTTACAAAATAATTACATCTTTAATTAATTATTTAAAATTAAAAAATGTTGCAAGAAATGATGCAATCTCATTAGCAATTTTGTAAAAAGTTATCAAATTAAAATTTTCCCATTAATTCCCATAGAGGGAAATAAGTATCTAAGTCAAAGAAAATGATATTGGTAATTAATGCATAGGCTGAAAAAGCATGGATTACAATTTACAAGAGTAAAATTATATCAGTTTTAAAAAAAATGTTAAAAAAACCGCCACGAGCTATAATCTGTACTAAAACTTTTTTGTTAGTGGTATTTTTATTTTTTCGAAATTCGGCCAAAATTCAAAATTTTCCCGAAATACCGAAAAATACGGTTTTTAGGGGATATTTTGAACTTTTTGGACGAAATTCGGAAAATTAAAAATACCATTTGAATCAGCATAAATTCTGAATAATTTTGCCTTTTATACTTTTTGTCTAACAAGTCTAACAAAAATGTTTTAGTACAGACTATAGCTCGTGGCGGTTTTTTTAACGCCCCTCGTGGCGGTTTTTCTAACGTCCCAGCATCGGAATAGGGATGGAAGGGAAAATATTTGGATGATAAAAGATCCAAAATATCACTGGCCGAATGCCAATCACAATCCGCTGCATTCAAATCGGCGGCCATGCCCCGAACAATATTAATTTAGATAATATAAATTTATTATTATCAAATCATTATTATTTTTTTTTAGATTTTTTTAATCATTGATTGAATTTAGTTTACAACATTAAATATTCCATTGTATCTGTTTAATCATAATTTTATTATTTGAATTACCGGTTATGTTTATGTAGTTCGTGGGAACTAAAGACCTTATTAATCAATTTATGATTGATTTTAAAAAGGAAATTTTGATTAATATTTTTTAATAGAATATTTCTATTATTATAAGTGGTATTAGTGTTTATGAATCAACCACTTATGTAATAATAAAATTTTATCTGACTTATTTACTTTTGATGATAAATAATTTTATCTATTTTAAAATGAAGATTTAATATTATTTTTCAATAAAATTAAAAAATATTTGCTCATTCATTATTTTCATTTTTTATTAAAATTTTAGGTGAAATTGTTTTAATACAAATGAATTTATTTTTAAATAAATTTATACAAAAATATCTTTGCATTTCTATATTGAAAGATTTCATTTTTCCTTTTTATTTATTTTTTCAAACTATATTTATAATATAGTTTTACCGGCACCATAAACTTTTCTTTTTTCCATCCTTCATTCAATTTTTTTGACCGCCTACCATCTCGATACCAGGTTTCGAGCCGGTGGTGCATCTCGATACCAACCATATCAGCTCGATACCAATCTTACCAGCTCGATACCACCAATAAAAAATGATTTCTATATTTTATTTAAGATTTTATTTAATAACCATAGTGATATGGCTAATTTACTTTCTTATACCGTATTAAATTCAAACGGGGTTAAACCGGTTCAATAGGTGAGTGCTGAAAGGGTATTAGTTTCAATAACGATTCTTACCGTTGAGCTCGCTTTTGGAGCCCAACAGTATGAATTAGCAATTTAAAAAAAACATTAAAATAATGCTCTTCTATAGGGCGCTTGCATTTGCCTAAGCCAAGCGGCGGTTGCAATAAGATAGCCGGGTCACTATGTACAGCCATCATGTATCCATAGGCGATATCGAGATGGTATGGTTGTTATCGAGATGGTATGGGTGGTATCGAGATGGCAAAACCAACTCGATACCGGGTATCGAAGTGGTTTGGTATCGAGTTGGTTGATCCCCCATTTTTTTACTATGTATTTTTTTGTTAATTTTATAAACAATTAAATATTTAATCATATAAATTATATGAATTAACTTTATATTTCAATAATTTAATTATAAATATTTTAAAAAAATATCCACACATATCGGAAACATTAATTCTTAAATCTGAATCTATTATGATTTAATAAATATATAAAAATATTTATAAATAATTTAATTATTTGATTCAAATAAAATTTCTTTTTTAATAAGTTTTTTCATTTATTCTTTTTTATTATTAATTTTATAATTATTTTATCCAACTAAAATTTCTTTTTTAATAATTTTTTCATTTATTTTTTTAATCTCAATTTTATAATTATTATTACATTTTTTTATTTAAAAAAATATCGGATACATTAATTCTTAAATCTTAATTTATTAAGATTTTATTAATATATAAAAAATATTTATAAATAATTTAATAATTCCAATAAAATTTCTTTTTTAAAATTTTTTCATTTATTCTTTTTTAATATCAATTCTATATAATTAATACATTTTTACAAAACCTTTTATATCCGTCACTACGCATATGACTTCATTTTCATGATGCCTTCCGCATCCACAGGGCATGTGCAACTGATTTGGTCCCCCAGAAATAATTTTTGAAAACATACAAGAAGTTCAAGATTGAAAAAAATGCATAAAAAGGCTACAATATAGTTTATTATTCAAATTCCTATATTTAGTTTTATTGTGCCATAAGTATATTCATATTTATTGAAAAATATTATCAAATAAATAATATGATTTTATCAAATAAATAATGTAAATAAATAGATAATTAGTTATCTTTATGCATAATAAATTCGAATTTTGATTATTTTGCTTGTTCAATTTGTTTTCTGGTTCATCTGTGTATAAAACGTGAAAATGTTATTATAATTTATTAATTTCTTTATTAAATCGATTTATATTTATGTAAAGTGAGGATATAGATTTCAAATAAAAATAAAGAAATAATAGAAATTTTATTTGATATTGTTGCATTGAAATATAATATATGATATTTATAAAACAATATATTCTCAATAATATGCTTTAACGATAAAATTACGTTCCTTAAATCACTACACTTCCTCTTATCATTCAAAACATATAAAACTAAATTGCTTAACTAAAAATCATTGCTTTCAATAATAATAAAAATCTAATGGAAAAAAGCAATGTGATAAACTAATTATGTCTATTTATAATAAAATGAAAATATATCTATATACTTAGAAAGATAATAATTAACAAAAATTAAAAAAATAACACCCTTAGCTGTTATTTACAAAATATATAAATTACGAAATAAATAATAAAATTCTTCTTAATTGTTTAAACTTATATTAAAATTGAAAATTATTTTTCAAATGGAAAAAAGATTAATTTCTAAGTTTAGAAAAATAAATTTAAAAAAAATCTGTTAAAAGTTACGAAATAATTAATAAAATTTTTCTTAATTGTTTAAACTTATATAAAAATTGAAAATTATTTTTCAAATGGAAAAAAGATTAATTTCTAAGTTTAGAAAAATAAATTTAAAAACAAAATCTGTTAAAAGTAATAAATTCAATAATATATAATGATCAACAGGATGTGAAATAAGTGTAAACTTATTTAATTATTTTAAATTTATTTAATAATAAATTAAATGTCATTTGTGTAGTATATCTTGAAATAATAACGATTGTTTTTTTCTTTCATAAATAACTAAATATAAAAAAATGAAAAAAAAACATGTTATAAATCATAAAAAATATTAAAAAATAAATTAACATCTAAAAAATGATTGCAAAACAAAAATATTATATATAATTTATTGAAGCAATAAAGAGCATTTATGTAAGGTGAAAATGTTAGAACTTTTTATTTAAATAAAAATGTAATAGTAGGTAAAGTATAGAAAAATAAAATTAAAAAAATATTTACCACAAAAATTAAAAGATCACGTCGAAACTACGAGCAACTAATCATTAAAATAAAAATGCAAGATCACACTCTGAAATGCAAGATCACACTCTGCAAAAATCAAACTTACATACAACATATCGAATCCAAAATTATAATATAAAATAAATATATAATATTGGACAATTATAGCACGTCCAATTCACCTTTATTTGTAAAATATCGAACTATTGCTATAAGCCATAAACACCACTATCATCTGAAGGTTGTAAATGATTAATATATCAAATCTGATTTTATTATTTTAACTAAAATATATAAAGGCATATAAAAAATAAAGACATCCGGTCAGAATATCTCGAGCGCAAGGTACTCATTGCAGAGTGTGATCTTGCATTTGGCGAGATAATGATTTATCAGCAACCTCAGATTTTCCATTTAGAAGTTCAATTTTTATGGGCAAAAATGGTGTTTCAACCAATTTAAATTCAAAAATTTAAATATTTTCAAATGGTTCAAATTTAAAAAATAGTAAAATTGAAAAATAAATATAATTAATAATACTAAATAGAAAGTAGAACAAGAAAATTATAGTTGATGTTAATTTTTACTATTAAAATTTGCGCATTACAAAATAGCAAAAATATATAACATATTCCAAAAAAATAATACAAAATCTCAAATCAAAAAGTTAAACAATATTAATATAAATTTAATAAATATTCAAGATTAATATATTATAATAATTATATCATTTCATTAAATTTTTCCATACAAATATTTTATGTTTTAATTCGTAAAATAAAAACTGTATGACGTACTAACTATATATTAATCAATCTTTAAAATAATTCCTTTTAAGAAAAACATATTTAGAATAAAATAATATACTATAGAAATATTTGAAACCAATAATAAAATCAGTATAATCGGAGGAATATACATAGAATAAAAAGTTTGAAAAACTAATGTAATAAGTAAAATTAATATAATAAATATTAATATTAAAATATAATCTCGGTACGAAATAATTGTCTATTTGTTGTTGAAATAAGAATCTTAAATAATTTAAATAATTCATTACCAAAGATAATATTCAGATTCTTTGAAAAATTAAATGGAACAAGATCTTCTCGGATTTGATGGAACTTTATATAATGAATTCCTGGAATTCAGTTCAAAATATAATTTTTTAAATATTTTTTTTGTTCAGCTCAAATTTATGACTATATAAGATCCGATTACGATGTATTTTCGTTGAAAGTGATAATTTATCAAAATAATAAAAAAAATAAAATTTTGATGAAAAAACTACAGAAAAAGTTTCACCAACATCAATGAATAATTTATAAATGAAAAATTTCTTAATATTTTATTGTTCCTCATCATTTTTGTTGATAAATGATTGAAATAATATATCAATACAAATTGGTTCCAAATTTTTTGTTATGAAACTCTCCTAAGGGTTTGGAAGACAATTAAAAAAATTTTTTAAATGATAATATTTAAAATAAATAATGGAATGAATAATTAATAAAAATTTTTAAAATAAATTTTATTAAAAATAAAATTAAAAATAATAACAAAATGGGAAGAATAGTATATTTCTTATAAATTAAATCATGATTTATTCTAAAAAAATTTTAAAAACTATTACAAATTAATTATTTATTTACAACGAAGTTGCTTGAAAATTAGGATTAGCTAGCAATGCTGATGTAGAAAAATACAAGCTATATGGTAAAATTATGAGAAAAATAAATTTAAAAAAGGAACTAAAAGAAAAAATTAATAATAAAAACAAAAAACAAATAATTTTATAATAATTTTTAAAAATTTAATAAATTTTTTAATATTATTATTTATGATGATAAAATTTTTATTTTATTTTTAAAATATAATTATTTATATTTAATAATAAATATTCCAAAAAGTTCGTATCGAAGAAGGAACTAATGCTCAATACAACGACGCACACTAATTTTTAAATGTTTTTAGCGTTAATTAATAAAAAAATAATTGAATTATTTTTTCTTTTATATTTATTATTTTTATTTCGAGATTCCACAACTCTCTTGATCTCTTGATCAAAATATAGAGTCTGATTCTGACAATACATCTTATACATATGATAATTCATACATAAATTCAAATTTTTAATTTAATTGTGAAAAATAGAATATATATTAATAAAAAATTAATTAAATCAAGATTTTTTTATTCTAATGAATTAAATAGAGATTTTTATATAGTATATACTATTATTATAATTTTTTTATTAATTTACTCATTCTATTATTGCATTTATATTCGGAAATGGATATTTTTATCAAATTTATTGACTTTAATTATCTTTACATTTAAATGATGATTAATAAAAATATTCATCTTAAATGAAATTTTCAGTAAATTTTTGCTCTTTATTTAATTCATTAGAATAAAAAAATTGTGAAAAATAGAATATAGATTAATAAAAAATTAAATAAATCATGATTTTTTTATTCTAATGAATTAAATAGAGAGCAAAAATTTACTGAAAATTTCATTTAAGATGAAGATTTTTATTAATCATCATATAAATATAAAGATAATTAAAGTTCAATAAATTTGATAAAAATGTCCATTTCTGAATATAAATGCAATAATGAGTAAATTAGTAAAAAAAAAATAATAATAATAATATATACTATAAAAATGTTATTATTTTCTTAAAAATGCATTTTAATAATAAATTAACTTATTTTTATTATATAAATAAAGAATATACTAAAGAATAATGAATAAATAAGCAGATTAAAAAGTTAATATTTATAAGATTATTCGTAAAAAATTAAAATTTGCAATTCTATAAGTGATATTCAGATGAATAAAATGGAATATTTTAGAATTTAATATACAAAAAAACAATTTCTAAGTTAATTTCCTTTATCTTTAAAAACAATTATAATAATAATTTTAGTAAACTTTAGTTTATCTTTAAATTAATAAAAAACATTTCAATTTTACAAAAATTTCAATTTACAAAAAATTTGCCCAAAAATCGGGTGAGCATTCCGTCTGGGGGTAGGGAGGATTGGTCCTTCCCTCGCATATTTAACACAAGGATTGAATAAATTCATAGTTTTCTACAGATTAATATAGTAATGCTAGCCGTCTTGTTTCTTATATTTTTTAGGTACATCCTCAGCACATTGAAATTACCACCAATAATCTTAAATGAAGTCAAAAATTGAATTTTCTTATTTTATAAGGTGTAAATTTTCAAATAAAAAAATTTGGCGATCCTTCCCTAATAGTGAAATCTTTTTTAAAAACTTGATCTTAAGTGCTTAAATTTCCTTAAGAGAAAAATCTAAAAAATTTTCTTCTAGTGGTACTTAACGGTTTCACTGGCTCCTTTAATACAATGAACTATTCTGAAAATATGAAAATGGTTAATTTTCTTAAGAAAAATAAATCAAAATTTAATCCGACAAAGGTTAAATCGGAACCGTCTACCGGCCCAATACAGAATGTTATTCTTGCAAAAAAATTCTTGCCCATCGAAAATTATTAGCAAAAATTATTAGATAAAAATCCAAGAATATCTACAATTTTTTATTTAAATGATGAAAAATTTGCATATTAAAACTTTAAAAGTAGCGGTGCATAGCACTTTAAATTATTTTTTTCAAAAATTCCCCCTAAAAATTTACCAATTTTAGAACTAATTCATTAGTTTACACGAATTCGAATCTGAATCAGTTTATAGTATGATTTCATCAATACTATTTTTTTCCTTTTTATCTTTTGTTATTCTAATTCTCAAATCTAAAACCAAAAAGAAAAATCAAAAGCATAGATTTGTTGAAATCATACAACAAATCTTACTTTTAAATAAAACAATCACTTTTAAAATTGTTAATTAGAAAAATAAAACGAATAATTCCCAGGGAATAAAAGTATCTTTTGGCCCTCAAATGCTTTTGGGTTTGAAGCATTGGGAAAATATAATTTATTATTTTACAGCTCAACAGCAGAAGGATTGGGCAAAATTTTGCCAACAAAGTAAGGCAAATTGCGACAATGCTGTGATAAATTTTCCTGGGGTAAAATGCGACTGCAAATTTTACAGTGGATACTGCCAACCGAACAAGTGTAGGTGATGCATTTTTTAAGTCCAGCAGCCGAGCTTGATGGTTTAAATTTATACTTTTGGTGATGATTGGTGATCGATGTTTCGTTATCCATGACGTTGTTCTTATTTTATTTTTGGAGTAAATTTTTACATTAGTGTTTTCATTTCATGTGGATTATTAGTTAACACATTTTTAAATGGTGGTTATTTATATTATTGAATATTTTCCCAGTTATTGATGTCGAAAATACCAATTCCTTCAACAGAGAGGGTAGACCAAATTTTTAGCCTTATTATTCGTCCAAAAAATGCGAACAAGCGTCAGCAGGTTTGCCCCTTTTCAACCTCTGAATAATTTTCCCATTTTCGGACAATAAAAATACGACCAAATTCGTCATAATGCGGGAGGGTCAAAACATATGACAAATCCATATAAAAACGGCTGCTTGGCAACCCTGGTATACATAAATAATGAGAAAGCAATATAAGTCTTAATGACTAATTTTAATTAATCCCGAATCGACGTTAGCCACATTGTGAAAATTACGCGCATTCAACATCACCTGCTGATATCAATTGGATCTTGTTATTTCGGCCAAAAAATCCATATATAAATTTGAGAAAAGTCTGTTTTTCCGTTCGCCCGTTTGTTTGTCCACATTTCGAAATCCTCTCTTTCAAAGAGGACAAACGAAATGTCTAATGGACGAAACATCAAGGAGAGAGAAAGGTGAGAAAGAAGGAAAGAAAGAATGGAGAGATTTTGCCGTATCGTTTGCAAAAAAATGGTGCTGTGTCGTTAGTAAAAAAGTGCAATTAAGGGCGAAAGTAAAAAAGTGCAAATAAGGGCGAAAGTAAAAAAGTGCAATTAAGAGTAGTGGTGCAAGAAAGGGCGGTTGAGTGGTAACTACAAAATGACTAAAGCGACACAATGACTAAATATTGACAAAAGACAA